>JBBPBX010086274.1:0-14931 GCA_038048925.1 Garcialebias charrua | reverse complement strand
CCTGCCTAAGCTCCCTTCTGCACTTGAGACCGCCCAGTTAATGGTCCAGCACGTTTTCCGACTCCATGGGATTCCCTCAGACGTGGTCTCGGACCGTGGTCCCCAATTTGTCTCCCAGGTCTGGCAAGCTTTCTGCAGGACGTTGGGGGCATCCTCTAGCCTCACATCTGGACACCACCCGCAATCCAATGGCCAGGCTGAGCGCTGTAATCAAGACCTCGAGACTACTCTTTGTTGTGTCGTCGAGAGGAATCCCTCGGCCTGGAGCCAGCACCTGGTGTGGGTTGAGTATGCCCACAATACACTTAAATCGTCTGCCACAGGTCTGTCCCCTTTTGAAGCCTCCCTTGGTTATGCCCCGCCACTTTTTCCCAGCCAGGAGACCGACATCTCTGTCCCCTCTGTGCAACATCATTTTCGCCGATGTCGTTGTGTCTGGCGACAGGTTAAGGCGGCTCTGACCCGGACGGCGGCCCGAAATAAACTGTTTGCCGATCGCCACCGTGCGTCGGCTTCTGTCTACCAGGTGGGTCAGGAGGTGTGGCTCTCCACCAGGAACATCAAACTTAAGGACACGCCTAGGAAGATGGCGCCCCGGTTCATTGGTCCTTTTCCTATTACCAGGGTTGTCAATCCTTCTGCTGTGCGTCTGCGACTTCCTCGTTCCATGAGAGTCCATCCTACCTTCCACGTCTCTCAGGTCAAGCCAGTTTCTACGAGTCCCCTGTGCCCTCCTGCTGACCTCCCTCCACCTGCCCGGTTGATTGACAATCACCCTGCCTTCAGCGTCCGGACTATTCTGGACGTGCGACGTCGGGGACGTGGGTTCCAGTATCTTGTTGACTGGGAGGGTTATGGACCCGAGGAGCGATCGTGGATCCCTCGGTCCTTCATCTTGGACCCCAGCCTCATCAGGACGTTCTTCAGGGATCACCCCAAGAAGTGTCTTGGGTCGCCTGGGGGCGGTTCTTGAGGGGGGGTACTGTGATGAGTTCCATTGCCTGCAGCTCTACCTCCTGATTGGCCGCTGATTTCCACCAGCTGGCGGCCATCCATCTGATGAGGACCTTCCACTACTGTATTTAAGGCTGTAGTCTAGTGTGACTCATCGCTGGAGCATTGATTCCTGTTTATGGTATTTATGCTTTCAGCCAGTCTTGTGTTCAATGCAAAAGAAACTTACCTCCTTTTTTGTACCTACAGTCATCCTGTCTCCTCAACTCTTGTTTGGTTCTGAACTCCCGTGGTCCTGGTTCCAGTCCTCCGTGCCTTGCCTTCCAGCCACACGCCCATCCAACCTGTGCCGACTATTCCCCTGGATTCTGTCTCTGGTGATCTCTGGTGGATCTCACCCACACTCAGCACCTCCATCTGTAAGGAAATACAAACAATCACAATAGAACACTGCAAGTGGACTCCACTGATCCAACTCTCTTTCCCCCAGGATCTCCAAGAGATGAACCACTATAATAATAATAATATAATATAATATAATAATTGCACTGTGAATAATAAACATCACTATTCTTGCTAACTGTATCTTGTCCTTTTTGGTCTCTACAACTCTAGGTTCCCCGAATCATGACAAACAGGAGGAAGACTCAGCTGCTATATTTGTCCCAGACTGGAAATAAAACACAAAGATGTAAAAATAACGAGTTAATAAGATTATAACTTTAAATTTAAAAAAGCTAATTAGATAATAATAATAAAATAACAATACCTGTTCTTGAACGGTTGTTATGAGGTGGTTTAATCTCTCTGTCGTCGTCATCATCATCAGGAAAGGGCTTTAATCTGGTCCAGAACTTGTTGACAATATTAGTTTTAGCATTTTCCCAAGAGATACATTTTTTAGCTTTCCTGGGAAAATTTAATTATGTTTGATAACATATTTACTATTGCACTTTTGACACGCTGTTTATACAGCTTAAACTTTATTAGACGTAAAGTAAAATGTGTGAAAATCTTAAATATATTACAAACAATATATTTTGCATGTGAATTCCATAATGACACATACAATATGGTTGTATATTGTGTTTGTGATTCTTTTTGCAGACAAGGAGGTGGCTGCATGTTGGAAATACATTCAAAACCAACCTGCACCCAGTTACCTTGTACATGGAAGGAACCAGCCCAAAAACAAACTGCACCTGCTACTTGGGATGAGCTGCAAGTTTTAAAGTGAGTTTAATCCGTGTTCCTGAAGAAATTTCATATTACGCTTATAACACAAATACCCAGAAGGTGACTTTCAGTCAAACTTCACCAACAACTGGAATAATACAATATCACTTGTTTTGTCTTATTCCAGTCAAAAAACTACTGTATACAACATTGTACAATTGTAGTTTACTGTATTGTGTTAATTATTGTTGTTTTCTAGTGGCACTAGATAAGAAATAAATGCAATGACATATGTACGGTTTCAAATGTTTTCTACAATTGTAAGATCTGGAATAGTTTTTGGACATTTTTTTAAAAACACTTCTACAAACAGATTTGCTAATATGTGTTTGATATCAACCACATTTTTCATGTTGGTGTAATTTAAGGCATGACATCAGCGTCGAAGAGTTTTCCAGGAGAACGCTGAACAGCCTGCGTTTTGACCCATGACATCCTGATGACCAGAATGAGCCCATCACTGCTTGTCTTCACAAGGACATTTTGAGCGTGGAACCATTGTTGCCCTTTTGCAGGTTGTAGTAGTAAACTTTAAAAACCACTAACGCTTGTCTTTATTTTTCTTTAATAAATATTAATTAATTAATATTTGGTCTAGATTTTAAAGTTTCATGTTTTTTTCTTTTGAGGTTATGCCCCTGGCTACGGTTCTTGATCCAGACCCTCCAGCAGATGAAGTAGCTGACGACCTGGGCCCCTGTCCAGTCTCCATCGACACCATCAGAGAGACCTGTCAGAAGTTCAAAACATCTTTAAATGTCTCACAAGCAGAATCAGATTTAATTGAGGCAGAAACATGCATAACAGTCGTGCAGTGAAGAATGGTTCAAACACAGAAAAAATTATGCTACTGTTTTTGCACGTCAAGATGATTATTCATGATTATTCATCAGGCAGTCAGGATGCTAAACACTCTGCCTGCTCTGCCTCCCCTCCCATTTGAACTGCCTTAACACAAAAAACTTTCTCACACATTACCACACAACACAAAGATTTTAACACTGGACTCTGTGTCATCAAACGGGTTATTCACTAAACTCTCGGTCATGTGCTCATTCAGTTTGCACTACTTCTCATATTTGCACTAATGTTTGTATTACATTACTGCCTATAGTCATACTACTGTTTACATTCACTGTTTACATTTATTAATACTGTTTACATTTATTACTACTGTTTACATTTACACTACTTTTATATCTACACTACTGCTGATACATATACAGTATTCTCTGACTAGCCTTATTTAAGGATGCCCAATGTGCCTTATGTGCCTTACTGCATATGCCACTTTGCCTCTATACCAACATCAACTACCTCATACATATACTGTGTACATTAACTCATATGCTGCTTTGCCACTCTTTGCAAATGTCAATGCTAGAACCTTCAGTTTATTTTATAGATATACTTTTTATACTTTTTATACTACTATGCAAAAACTCAGGACAGTATTACACTTTTATTATTTCATTTTATGCTTATGTTCATTAAATGTTTAGTGTTTTAGTGTTGGTGTAAATTTTCATACTTTTATACTACTATGCAAAAACTCAGGACAGTGTTACACTTTTACTATTTTATGCTTATGTTTATTAAATGTTTTAGTGTTTAAATGGTTACTGTTGCACCGAGGGACTGAGAGAAACACAATTTCAATCCTGTGTATGTCCTGTACATATTGCAGTTCTGACAATAAAGTTGACTTTGACTTTGACTCTGATTACAACAGAAGCTTTTCTCATTTTGATATGATGTTTAAAGATACTGATTAAATACAGCTGAAGTTTGCACGTTATCAAGATGTTTCTACCAGATTTTTTGGGTAAGAAAATAAACGGTGCCTTACTGAAATGGCTTCATTTTTATTTCAGTTATTACATTCCATGCACACACACATTATTTATATAAGTCACAAACAGAAACAACACATACCAGAAGATGTGTTTGTATTTGTCATTTCACTTGTTAAAGGACAGCAGCCTACAAGGACAGAAAGTAACCTGCTAATATTTTTTTTAATATGCCTTCTCTGACAACTTGGAGACTTTAGACAGTTTAATGTTTATGGGGTTTTGTTGCTAAGTCATTGGATGACCAGAGAGCTGGACTATAAACTAGAGAACAGATCTGACAACAGCAGAGTCACAAAGAGGATTTTCTTTCGGCCTGGTTAGGTCACCATGATAAGAGAGACTGACCTGTTTTTGTTGTAAACGCTCTTTCTTTATCTAGTGAGATTCAAAATCCTAAAATGTGACTAAAACAGCATTTGTATATTAACAGATTAAAAAATTTAACTAAACAAAAGTTCCACTTTACTAAAAGTCAAATTAGAGCACAGTTGCTTTATATTTAAAGGTTGGTGTGTTCATTTCTAAATTTAATGTACTACAATCAATGTCTGTTTTGGGATGTGTGGACTATTTCATTAATCAATTACTGTAATAAACATGGATTTGAATACAGTATATAAATTTGGTCAAATTGGGGAGGGAATGACTGAGCCAGCTGAGGAGTGCTGTGAGTTTTCATTGGATTAGCGTGATGTCCTTCAAAAACTTCAACAAATGTGATGTCACGGTCGACATAATTTATTTAAAATATATATATTTGGATCATGACAGGCCTGACAGGTCCATAAATGCGTGTCGGCCCAGCGGGCAAGCAAATCTTTGTGCCCCGCCGGGCCAGTTACACGCTGCCGGAAACACCTGTACTTACAAAGATATTTTTACTTTATTGCACTTAGTGCTTCAAAAGGCCACAACACTCCTTGCACAATACATACCTCTTCCTCAGTGAACTGCTTGTGCCCTGGATGCAGAAAAGGGGGCAGGTTCAGACTAGCTCCCCTTTTTCCACCTCTGACTTGACATCAAACCCTTTGTCAGCAAGGAGTTGGTGGCCAGTTGCTACTGTAAAACAAAGAAAGTATTAATTCATACTTGACAATAAACAAAACAGTCTTATGTATAGTTAAACTATATGCTTATACACATTGATGACAGGATTGCTTTTTTTTTCTTCTGTGACAGCATGTCACAGATGCTCCCAGCAAAACTGTGTGAATAACTTACAGAAACAGAGAAATGGCTGAAATACTCTGATGCATGCTCAATAATCCAGGTAGAAAAATCAAAAAAATGGGTGAAATGTTTTCAAATATGCAGTGCTGTCAGACCTCAAATAATGTTCAAAAAACACGTTTGTCTTGTGGAAACTACTATATTTTTTCAACGCAGAAAGAGTTCAAATGATAACAGCCTAACAGTGCAGTGGTCTGTTCATTTTTATACAGCTGCATGTTTGATGACATTTTACTCACCTGTTATTTCTTCAGGGGGGTTGAATGAAGAATCTCTTTGCATGTTGCAGGTTGAAACTTCAACACAGGCAGTGGACTGAGGTACAGAGAGGTCTAGTTGAACTAGCTAGCTTATCAACTGTCCAGTACATGTTGTTCTGCTGCGGGAGGTTGTTCTCTGTTTTGTCTGTTTCCCATATCCAAGATGTAATGTAGGAACGTAATCCACGGAGTTTGGATCATTAATGGCCATGCCAGATAAAAAAATGCCGATTACACACTTTGCTGTTTTGTGTCGGGGTGAAGTCCTGCCAGCGAAGCGCTTGAAGCCACAACTTCCTTCTTTTAGTCGCTTTACTCGACTTTCCTAGAGGGACTTGGTAAAACGAACAAGTCTCACCTTCTTCTTTTACTCGTTTACGTTGCCTCGAACAATTATAAACACAATAAAAGTCATATTTCCCCATCGCGACCGTTGGCAGTAATGAAAACACTCGAGTAGTATGGCTGCGTTAGCCCCAGGTTCTGGTAAATTCTCGAAAAATGCGAGTGCGCATGCGCGATGATGTCAACTGGTAAAAGGTCTATTAAACTAAACATTTAAAGACTTGGAGCAGGGCTGATTTAAATACAAGCTGAGACTAATAAATACAGACCAGGGCCGGTGAACTGACATGTAACATGAATAATAACCAAACTGGAG
Organism: Garcialebias charrua; assembly: GCA_038048925.1. Lineage (NCBI taxonomy): Eukaryota > Metazoa > Chordata > Actinopteri > Cyprinodontiformes > Rivulidae > Garcialebias > Garcialebias charrua. Next base: position 8,731 of record JBBPBX010086274.1, on the reverse strand, counting down.
CAGGACAGAAACTAAACTAAACATGTCAGACTTGGAGCAGGGCTCGATTAAACACAAGCTGAGACACAAGCAGGGACACTGAGACACTAGACAACAACATAACAAGACAAAGTTAGGCTATTTTAACAAATTCTGTAGTTACCGGTACTTTGGATTTTTGGTTGAAAGAAGAAGTTGGATTTTTGGTTGAAAGAAGATGTTTAATCTGATCAAATAAAGTCATTTATCATCACTGCAAGCCAGGAAATGCTTTACCAAGTTGCATCAGCTTGAAATAGCATAACCAGACCAAGGCATTACTGTCACTAGGTCCATACCTATCAGGATTCATACAACGTCGACCCCCAAATGGCAGAGCAAAGAAGTAAGGACAAGAGGCAGGATAAAAAGGTAAGTGATCTTTTATTTATAGGTGCAGTCTTAAAACTCGAGCAACTGAAAAGGAAGGGGAGATGGTGAGTTATGTATCCTCTTGACAGATTGACAATATATTTATACAGCAAGAGTTGATTCTTACTTTGTTTTGCAGGAGATGGATGAGAAGGAGAAGAGAGAGGGATCCTGGGTGTGAGGATAATCCAGAGGTGAGGTTTTTGGTGGAGAGAGGAGTAGGTTGGCCCAGACAGAGAGGAGGATGAAGTTGATGGTGATGGGACACTGTGAGTCCACAGGAACGAGATCCAGTGGAGAGAGGGAGGCCCTGGAGAGGACCAGATGAGCCAGGCCTTGGAAGGTCCAATTGGCAGAAGATGTCCCAGCCTTGAAGAGGTGTCTGGCAGCTGCTTAAGTAGCAGTCTTCCTCAGAGCGGCAGCAGGTGAGTTGAGTTGGTTGATTAGCTGTGGAGGGAAAGTGAACAGACAGATAGAAAACCCAGGAATCCCACAGTGCCCCCCCTCCCTCAAAAATCGGCCCTTGACGATTTAAGTCTTTTTTCAGGGTGGGCTCTGAAAAAAGAGGTTATAAGTCCAGGGTCTAAGATCCGAGCTCTCGGGACCCAGGAGCGTTCCTCGGGACCGTAGCCCTCCCTGTCCACCAAGTACTGGACTCCCCGGCGTCTAATGTCCAGGAGATGTCTGACCGTAAAAGCAGGCTCGTTGTCAATCAGACGGGGGTGAAGGGAGGTTGGTCTGAGGATGGAAGTTGCTCGTGGTAACGGGCTTGATGTTAGACACGTGGAAAGTAGGATGGATCTTCATGGAAGGTGGGGGCTGAAGCCTCACCGCCGACCTATTAATCACTGCAACTATGGGAAAAGGTCCTATGACCCTAGGGGAAAGTTTCCTAGGGGTGTCCTTGATGTTAATGTCTTTAGTGGAGAGCCATACCTTCTGGCCTACCTTGTATGTGGGAGCTTCAGAACGGTGCCTGTCTGTGAACAGTTTGTTTTGTTCCGAAGATCTGTCCAGAGCTGCTTTGGTCTGTCACCAAACTCAACGGCAGTGTTTGATGTGCAGTTGGACGAGGGGAACACCCACATCAGCCTCTTGTGAAGGGAATAGCGAGGGAGAGAAACCCATGGCCACCTCAAATGGTGATCGCCCGGTCATCTGATTTGACAGTTTATTGCGGTAATCCACATTATTAGCAGAAATAGAGGGCCCCAAAAAAATTTCGCTTAGGGCCCCATGCAGGCTTGGACCAGCCCTGGCCTGGTGGCTGCAGAAGTCTGGGATTTGTGAGCGTACTCAATCCATGGAAGGTGCTGAGACCAAGATGAGGGGTTAGATTCAATAATGCACATTAGAGTGGTTTCCAGGTCTTGGTTACCCATACCATACCATACCATTTTATTTATAAAGCACTTTAAACAGGAACAAGTCCACACCAAAGTGCTGGACAAACAAACACGCAACAGGCAACACAGACAATGAAGTACAACACGAAAAACATAAAAACATTGCAGATCATAAATCAAACGATCCAATACAAATCAGCTGGCATTGAAAGCAATGGAGTAGTAGTGAGTTTTTAACCGGGATTTGAAAACCGAGAGGGAGGGGGCCTGTTTGATGAGCAGCGGTAACTCGTTCCAGAGTCTTGGGCCTGCCACAGAGAACGCCCTGTCACCCCTGCGCTTAAGGCGAGTTTCTGGAACTATTAAGAGTACCTGATCCTCTGACCTCAAAGCACGTGGAGGGACATATGGGTGTATCAGATCCGAGAGATAGGCGGGGGCGAGACTGTTCAGCGATTTGTAGACATACATGAGAATTTTGAATTGGATTCGAAGATGAACCGGTAGCCAGTGAAGGGAGGCCAAGACTGGTGTAATGTGCTCTCTTTTGCGTGTGCTGGTTAAAAATCGGGCAGCTGCGTTCTGAACCAGTTGTAATCGTGCAATGGTGGCTTGACTGACGCCAAACAGAAGTGAATTGCAGTAATCAAGCCTAGATGTAATGAATGCGTGAATCACTGTCTCCAGGTGCTTTTTGGATAATATGGGCTTCAGCTTAGACAGACGCATGGTTGCATTGTTCCATTTGTCCATTGGATTGAGGATGGTAGCCCGATGTGAGACTGACGTTGGCCCCCAAGGCTTGACAAAATCCCTTCCATACCTGGGAGATGAACTGTGGACCTCGATCTGAAAGGATGTCCTACGGGATGCCATGGAGGCAGAAAACATGTTCAGTGATGACCTGGACAGTCTCAAGAGCAGAGAGCAGTTTAGAAAGGGGAATAAAGTGAGCAGATTTTGAAAAACGGTCGACAATGGTGCAAATGACAGAGTTACCATTAGATATCGGGAGACCTGTGATGAAGTCCAAGGCGATATGTGACCAAGGACGGTTGGGGATGGGGAGTGGTAGAAGAACTCAACAGGTTCGGATGTTGTCAGTCCATACAATGGACGTTATCAACTGTAATCATCCCCATATGTATTGGCGAAACTGTGCAATCCACCTCCTAGCATATTATAAAAAACATTATCTGGGTTATTATCGTTGTGAGTAGGCAGCGTGTTTCCGTGAACCCGGAAGTGTTGTGGTTTTTTTCTCAGCTTATGTAACCGTTTTCCTAAAACTAACCTTAAACCTGACCCAGAGGACCAACCCTAAACCTAACCCCCTTACCCTTGTGCCTAAACCTAACCAAGACCCTAAACCTAACCCAATACCCTTTACTCGAAACCTAACCACGTAGCTAAAGACGGAGCCTGCTGTCATCGCTTGTAACGGTGACAATGTACCTTTAATTCTCCTAGGAGGTAAAGGAGGGGCAATCTGACCGCTACGAATGGGGATGATAATAAATGATAAGGGCCATTTAATGGTTGATGACATCCGAAGCGGGTGAAGAAGTCCAGCGGGAGGTTGGTTATTGTGTTTATTCCGGGTGCACGTGGGACAGGCCGAAATAAACTCTTTTACATCTTTGTGTAATTTTGGCCACCAGAAAGACGCCTTGACCAGATACAACATGCGTCGGACGTCAGGGTGGCATGAGAATTTGGCAGTGTGAAGCCAATCTAGGACCCTACCCACCATGGCGGTGGGAACGTATAGCCTTCCAGGAGGACCGGTGCCAGGGTCAGGTTTGGTTTGTTGGGCCTCTAAAATGTCCTTTTCAATGGGCCAGGTTATAGCACCCACCTTGCAAGAGGACGGGAGGATATCCTCGGGAGTGTCAGAGTCCTCGGCCATAGAGAACTGTCTAGAAAGAGCGTCAGGCTTGATGTTGTGGGACCCTGGAATGTACGTAATGGAGAAATTAATGAGTGCAAAAAATAAGGACCACCTGGCCTGTCGAGTGTTGAGACATTTGGCTCCCTGAAGATAGGCGAGGTTCTTATGGTCCGTCCATATGATGAAGGGGAGCTCTGATCCCTCCAGCCAATGTCTCCATTCCTCCAAAGCCAGTTTGATGGCCAATAGCTCATGGTCACCTACATCATAGTTTGCCTCAGCCGGGGACAGGCGACGGGAGAAGAAAGCACAGGGATGGAGTTTCCTGTCGTCTGACGATTTTTGGGAAAGTACAGCTCCAAACCTGGCGTCTGAAGCGTCAACCTCCACAATAAACTGTTTGGAGGTATCAGGGTGAGACAGAATGGGAGCTGTGGAGAAGAGGTACTTTAATTCAGAAAAGGCCTTCTCTGCTTCATCAGTCCAACAAAACTTTTTGAGAGTAGAGGTGAGTTGAGTTAGAGGTGTGGCAACTTTACCGTAGTTTTTGATAAAACGTCTATAAAAGTTGGCAAAACCCAGGAATCGATGCAGTTGTTTTCTGTTGGTCGGAGTAGGCCATTCAACTATGGCTTTAGTTTTGTCTGGGTCAGACCTCACTTGTCCTCTCTCAAGCCCTTTCATAAGTCAGATCCATGCAATTCCCGCACAGACCATCCATCCATCCATCCATTTTTGTCCGCTTATCCGGGGTCGGGTCGCGGGGGTAGCAGCCTAAGTAGGGAGGCCCAGACTTCCCTCTCCCCAGCCACATGGAGCAGCTCCTCTGGGGGAATCCCAAGGCGTTCCCAGGCCAGCCGAGAAACATAGTCCCTCCAGCGTGTCCTGGGTCTTCCTCTGGGTCTCCTCCCGGTGGGACATGCCCGGAACACCTCACCAGGGAGGCGTCCAGGAGGCATCCTAACCAGATGCCCGAGCCACCTCAACTGGCTCCTCTCGATGTGGAGAAGCAGCGGCTCTACTCCGAGTCCCTCCCGGATGACTGAGCTTCTCACCCTATCTCTAAGGGAGAGTCCAGGCACCCTGCGGAGAAAACTCTGCACAGACCAGTCCGGCTTTAATCCACCTGGGGTCATTATTAATGACATTCATAAAACAAAGTTGAATCCGGCCACAGCCCGCCCTCAATGGAGCATTCACAAAACGATTGGCAGCGCGGGTTGAAAAGAGGCGTGGTGAAAATGTGCAGCTCAGAGGACGTGGTGCCTGCGTGTTTAACGTGGGACCGCAGAGGTGTCTGTAAACAAACATGGCGACGCTAGCGAAGTTGTGCTTATCCGAATGCTTTTTTTTTTTTTTTTTTTTTGCTCTCGCATCAATCCGCTCCAGAAGGGCCCATCCTTCACTGTGCCGGTAAGTCCCTTATTAATTTCCTCCTCTGCGCGCAGAGAAATGAGTACATGGGTCTCGGCATCACCCCAATTAGCCATTTCCGTGATGATCAATAAAAAAAGAAAAAGATTTGGCGAAGAATAGCGAGTGATGCGCAAGCGAAATACAAATGTCATGTTCTTGTTTACACATTTAAATAGAGCGCGACAGTGGGCGCCGGGAGAAACGTGGGAGAGTACGTCATTATTCAAATCAGTTTGAAGCCACAGCAGCCAGACACCTTTCACAAATTGACAGATCCGGGTTTAACACTACCTCTGCTCGCGGATCAAAGGCGCATCAGAGGCGAGTAAAATTAATTCGCCAAACCGCGTTTGTGTGTTTTCTGAATGCTCGTTGGAGGACTGAACACGCATAAGAGCCGAACTGAAACGTCTTATGAAAGGGGCTACGTAAGATATTCCAGGAAGCAGGAGCAGAGTAGGAGAAGGCCCTTTTGCCTGGTTCAGTCCTCACTAAACACTGCATGTAATCATGTCCTGAGAGCACACGCTGTAGCTGCACTCACACAGTGACATGTAGGAGGAGATGTATGAAGGCAACAGACCAAGAAGGGATTTAAAGATGAAAATGTACCAATGTTATCTAAAAAAGTTAAGTCTGGTTCTCTGGACATTCAAAAAACAAAACAAAAAAATGGTAGAAACGTTTTGTCTTTCATCTGAAAGACGTTCTCAGTCTGAGGTGCTGTATTTACCTAGTAAAGAAACAAACTGAAAGTTAAACTGGGTTTCTTTTTCAGAAACAGATCATGTCTAACACTGAATGTTAGGAAACGCCTTGTATCTGTGACTTTCCTTCCCTCCATTGATTACGGTGACATTATCTACATGAATGTTCCTACAAGCACCTTGCGGATGTTGGATGCTGTCTATCATGGTGCACTAAGATTCATAACTGGCTGTAACTACGGTACCCACCACTGCACCCTGTATTCACTGGTTAACTGGACATCATTATCCTCACACAGACTCTTCCACTGGCACATTTTCATCTTTAAATCACTTCTTGTCTGCTGCCCTCATACATCTCCTCCTACATAATGCCGGGTACCCACCAAAAGCGTTTCGGGCAGCGGAAGCGGCCTGTTTACATTGAAAGTCTATGTGGAGAGGAGACGCGTTGAGGCGCGGCGAATCGTGAAGCGGCACGTTTTGAGCGTTTCAAGCGGCGCGGCAGTTCTTTTCCACGCACGCGACGCGTCCGAAGCAGCCGACGCGTCGAGCAACGTCGAGCAACCAAAAGTTCAAATATTTGAACTTTGGCTGCTCGACGCTGCTCGACGCTGCTCGACGCTGCTCGACGCTGCTCGACGCTGCTCGACGCGTCGCAGCAACCAATCGGGAGCGACTCTGCTATGTGATGACACAATAATGACGGGACTTTTTTTGGACTTTTTGAACTTACCCCAGTGCTGGGCAACGCTAATTAAAAAATTAGTTCCACTATTTCTAAAACGCTTGTTAATTTTTTTAGGTCCACAATTTCAAAAGCACAAATGTCTTATGAAAATTAGGGGAAGCTAATCTAATCCGCTATTTATATATTTATATATATATATATATATATATATATATATATATATATATATATATTAGGGGTTGAACGAGTACATAATTTTTAACCTCGACATTAACATGAAAAAACTCGAACGACGCTCGAGTAGCCGATGACGTCACAGGGTCTTATGATGCAAAATAAATAAATAAATATAATGCATAAAAACGTCTTTACAAAAAGAAAAAAATGACTTACAAAACATTGGGAGCATTTATTATGCTCCTATCATTTGTCATACTGCAGATAAGTCACAGGAAAAACAAAATTATGAGTTATTATTACCGACTGTCAAAGTGAAAGTAACGTGTCAAAAACGAAACTTATTTAAAACAGTGGGACGTTGACTCAGGTGACTCTGTGCGGCCTCTCTCAGCCTCTAGTGCTGCAATTACGTTTACTTTTAGAGATTATTGCGTTTATAGGTTTTTAATAGGGTTGGAGATCAATATTTGTTGCTTTGTTTGTGAAATATGAAGGGCAGAAAGGTTGTTCTTGACCGTGTTATATTTCACCTGCAATGCAACACCGCCCCCTACTGTCACAATCTTCTCTTCTGTGTGCATTTTAAACAGAACAGAAGCCAAACAGAAGAGAATTCTCTTCAGTTTGGCTTCTCTTCTGTGTAAAATACACGCTTCTCTTCTGTGTAAAATACACGCTTCTCTTCTGTGTAAAATACACGCTTCTCTTCTGTGTAAAATACACGCTTCTCTTCTGTGTAAAATACACGCTTCTCTTCTGTGTGTATTTTAAACAGAAGAGAAGCTTCTCTTCTAATACACGCTTCTCTTCTGTGTAAAATACACGCTTCTCTTCTGTGTGTATTTTAAACAGAAGAGAAGCTTCTCTTCTAATACACGCTTCTCTTCTGTGTAAAATACACGCTTCTCTTCTGTGTGTATTTTAAACAGAAGAGAAGCTTCTCTTCTAATACACGCTTCTCTTCTGTGTAAAATACACGCTTGTCTTCTGTGTGTATTTTACACAGAAGAGAAGCTTCTCTTCTGTGTAAAATACACGCTTCTCTTCTGTGTGTATTTTACACAGAAGAGAAGCTTCTCTTCTGTGTAAAATACACGCTTCTCTTCTGTGTGTATTTTAAACAGAACAGAAGCCAAACAGAAGAGAATTCTCTTCTGTTTGGCTTCTGTTCTGTTTAAAATGCACGCTTCTCTTCTGTGTGTATTTTACAGGATGAGGATTGAGATGTCATATGAACTCAAGACGCTATCACATATTCACAGTTCACACATTTTTTTTTATTTACAGAAAAAATTAAACAAAATATCAGGGGCTCATATTGATGCTCCTACCGTTTGTCATACTACTGACAAAATCAAAACTGTTATGCTGCAAATGCTTTAAAAAACAAAACAAAAATCAGGGGTTAAAATAAAACTAAGAACACAAAGGCAGGTTCCGCTGCAAAAGGGATAAACCTTTTTCTCTCACAGAAACGTGCAGCGCTTTAAAAAAACAAAACTAAAATCAGGAGTTAAAATCGTCAATCAAGCACCACTCCCTGAGTCCCTGCCCCCCCCAGTTTTATTTTATTTAATCCACCAGTGGATTAAATGAAGTTCACTCACTGTCAACAGTCTCTGAGTCTTCAATTTTAGGTTTTGCTTTGCAATCCTGGTTTACGTTCAAGAAAACCAGAGCATCTACATGAGCAGGATGGAGGCTTGCACGTTTTCTTGTAATGGTATTCCCAGCAAGAGAGAAAATTCTCTCGCTCGGAGTGCTGGTTGCTGGAACAGCTAAATACTTTCGGCTGAGTTTGGCCAAACGGGGAAATCTGTCCTGGTTGCTGGCCCACCACCGCAGCGGGTTTGTCATGGTGGGAATCTGTGGTAATGAAAAGAAATCCTGGACCTCTTCAGCAGCAGTGGAGCAGTGCACTGATGATCTCCTGTCACTCTGAAAGTGTGGCCCAAAGAGTTGCAGGAAGTCCTCCTCCAGTCTGGCTCGTTTGCTCACTGGCTCGCTCTGGTTGGGCCTCTCCTCCTCTTCCTCACCTTGGACAGCTACACCTAGGAGGAGCAAATTGAATAACACAAAATATTAAAATATAATTTTAATTATTATTAGA
>JBBPBX010086272.1:0-14931 GCA_038048925.1 Garcialebias charrua | reverse complement strand
TGATCATTTTAACAATCTGTATTCTTTTTAATTTACCAGAAACTTCAAAATGAATTCTCACCCTGTACTGAAACCTGTTTCAAAGTCTTACCACCACCAGCTGGTAAGGTGTATGATGTCAATTTGAACCCCTGCCCACTGGAACCGGCACTGAGAGCATAATGGAAACACGTGTACCGTAACGAGCCAAGTCAAACCACACTGTACGGTACTAAAAGATATTATGGAAAAAGGACGTAACTCACACAGCAATATTTGGGCCAAAACATGCAAGGGGTTGGTTCACATTGTAGTGGACCTACCCAGGGTCAAACTAAGGTTTTTGAACTGTCCAGTGATGACCTTTACTGACCTCTCAGTAAAACAAGACATTTACTACAAATTATTCCATTAGTTGTAATCTGAGAACATAGTCACCAAAAGAGACTATTTCTATCTTTGATTTTATTCTAATGTAATCAAAAGAATAACTTTTGTCATTTTCATGATATATGTTATATGCTGTTATTCTTTAAATGTGAAGCATGACTGTGTTACTTGATCAAATGAAAGGGTGTCAAAGTTCAGATAAAAGGTCAAACTGACTTACACAGAAATTGTTTTTGTTGAGTTTCAGCTAAAACTCTCATCTAGCGTCTGAAAGTCTCTTCACTCAGATACTTTTCCTAAACAATTTCCCTCTGCTCTGGATTTCACCTTGAATCGTGATAACAAGTGAACTGCTCGACTGGTTTTTGGACCAATGGGGAAGAGACAAGTCTCGCTCCTCTCAGATCTTCTACTAAAGTTCTAAGTTTTTGCTGGAACGAGGAAGTCTGCTGGGAACTTCAAGATGTGAGGTTGTCCCAAAGAGCTGGATGAACTCAGTCAAACGCTAAGGACAGTCATTCAGTTAAGGACTAATAACATGTTGTTATGAGTCCACTTCGAACGAGCGTAAGCTCAAAACTTTGTTTATTCCTTCCTGGAATAAGTTATCTTGAAGTCAGAGGCCAGGAGCTGACACATTTTCTGATGACCAACGCGAAACCAGGAGACGTTGGGAAGGTAAACGAATAACCTGCTCAGATGTACTGGTCCCCGCAAGGACCCCGTACATCTGAAAAGCTACAAGGTCTTCTCTTACCGGGCTGTCGTCAAAAGGTAAAGAGCTGTTTACAAACGTACCTGGGGTTTAGCAGAAGTCGGATGGAAAGTGTCATTTCTGGTTACACTCAAGATAAATAACTTCCTCCTTTAACCTCTCCTTCTTAAATTTCTCCATCTCCATTTCTAAGCTGGTAACTATTTTGAAGCTAAGACTGAGCCACAGACTAAGTATAATGACATCCTGTATTTATGTCTGTTGTTACAATTTAAATGTGCTGACGTATTAAATTGAAAGAAAGTGAAATCATGTCAATCAAGTGTAATGGTGTTAATTTAGTTGATTTATTCTAAATAAATGGTAGTGTCTTTGGCATACCAAACTAAGTTAACGTGTCCATTGTCACTCTATGGCTTCTGTTTTACTTATCCATCATAAAGATCACAGAAATATTGGGTAAACGGAAAAAGAAAAGAATCCGTGAAATTACTATTCAATCTGAATAAGTAAATTAATTAAGGTAAAGAGGTCAGTATTAATATTGACCTCCTCAATATCCTTTACATCTGGGTGGCACCGTATGTGTTTAAAGACACAATATGGTGGCTCCCTCATGTTTCCTTCACTGGGAAGAGTTGGTTTTGTTCCTGATGATTTAGGAGCCAGGTGAGATGCTAGTGTGTCCTCAATCTGAGGCACGTTAGTTATTCCCACTTCATCCATCCCATCCACGTTGAGGAACTGTGAGAGGGGGAGAAGCATAGGGGCTCGTGGCTGAGTCCAGGTGTACGTTAGTTCTGTGAGAAAGTCCGGGAACACGGGCATCTTTTGCCTCGTGGCGGCCTGCTGCTACGAGTAAAAATAGTTTCCTGCCAGCCTCGTGACCTGTTGGCGATGTGGAGGTTCAGGCCATGGGATGTGCAGCGCGTCCGTTGCTCTATGGCACAGGTCGAACAGAGCAGGGATAGAAAAGTCAGTTTCAGAGAGCACAGGTAGTGGGGTCTGGGAGAGATCTTCTCCCTGATCCTCCAGTTCCACGTCCGCCTCCTCTGTTGAAAATTCACCCGAGGCTGAAATCAAGATCTTGTCCTCGTTCATCATGTCCCGGGTGTCGAATTCGACTGTTAGGCCCACCATTGGAGCCAGCACGTCAGGGCTGTCGTCCCATTCGACACGTGTGCTGTCATGTAGAGCCATGTTCTCCAATTTAAAGTCTGCCAAGCACAAAGGACCATTTCCACATTCTCACGTTGCAGCTGCAGTTGTCCCCATATCATTGATGGGTGACACGCAATGTTCAGGTAATGATCTTGCAGCACGTGACCATACTCACTATGCTGGTTCAGCTCTGCTCTTAAACGATATCCTCCCACCGGGTGAAACACAGACCCCGGGCGGTTTGTCTGGCTCCAACGCTCTGTTAAGGCCAGAGACCAGTAAACCAGACCCAACCAGGGAACGGGTTGGGGTCAGGAGATCTGCTCGCTTACAAAACTCGCAGCTCCTCAGTCCCATGACCCCCAACAACAAGAGGAAAAACAGACATTCTGTTCCACTTTTGTCTAATAATGACAACGGATTGCCTCTGCCCTCGAACACTCTCGATCAGAGTAGTATGGCAGCACATCTGCAAAAAGGCCCTCTCCCTAACATGGTTGACCCTCAGGGGATCACAGAATCCAGGGCCCTTGGAGGAGAACTGGTTCCACCAACTTCTTCTCTTCAGAGACATACTGCGTCACCAGAAGGAGCAGTCTCGCCGCTTAGGCTGGGAGCTGTGTAAAATTTCTGCTTGGTGACAGAAAGGAACAAGCTGATGGCATCAGGCCTGCCAGAAAACGTGGTAAAAACCATTCAAAATGCCCAAGCTGTGTCAACACAGTCTCTTTATGCACAGAAATGGCGTATTTTTGAAGCTTGGTGCACAGAAAGAAATATTATTTCTTATTCATGTGACCTGGCTTAGCTTCTGACTTTTCTTCAGGACCTACTGGAAAAAGGTTGTTCTTTCTCAACAATTAAGGTGTTCCTATCAGCAATTTCAGCCTGTCACGAAGGCTGGGGAAACAGGACGCCTAGCATGTATCCAATCATAATAAGATTTATGAGGAGCATGCTAAGAATGAGACCCCCCCAGCAAGGATCCTGACCCCTGGTTGGGATCTTAGTCTTGTCTTGGGGGCTCGCTGTGATCCCTCATTCGAGCCACTGAGCGAGATTAAGATAGATTTATTATCTTATAAAACTGCTCTACTCCTGGCCCTTTGCTCAACAAAACACATGGATGACCTCCATGCCTTGTGAAGTGGGCATGACAGTGTCCACTATGATACACCTTCGTCTTTCTTTTGAACTGTTCCAGTGATCACCTTTACTGGCCTCTCAGTAAACAAGACATTTACTACAAATTATTCCATTAGTTGTAATCTGAGAACATAGTCACCAAAAGAGACTACAGTATTGGCTTCTTTAATTTATTCTAATGTAATCAAAAGAATAACATTTTGTCATTCTCATGATGTGCTATTATGCTGTTATTCTTTAATGTGAATTATAATTAATATGCTGGTATATTCTGCCCGTCTATTCAAAAGAACTATGGCAAAGTTGAATAATGTGTCAAAATGACTTGCTCAGAAGTTGTTTTGTGGAATTCAGCTAAATCTCGAACTACGCGTTGAGATGTCTCTTCACTTTCAGACACTTTTCCAAAACATTCCTCTTTGTTATCTAAGCAGACTTTTTGTCAACCTTGAAGTTTTCACTTCACTTTTCTCTCCTTGCTTGGTCCACGGACCAATGAAAAAACTGTATTCTAATCTCAATACTTTAGAAAAAGTGTTTGTTTATGGAACGCTTCAGAGTTTTGCAGAGCTGCAGAGTTGGCAGGTATGTGAACGCTGCAGAGTGAAAAAGACAGCGAGACCAGAAAGCTCTCTGCCTTGTCAGCTGATTAAGTTTGGTCAAGAGCAAAAGACTGACTTATCAGTGGAACTGATGGACGTCTCCATCCAGTTCACCGAGCAAAAGCTCTCTAGAACTTTCTTGAGGAATGCTTTATTTTGAAAATAACTCAGAAGCTGCCACTGTCTTTGACGGAGAAAGCAGGCCTCACGACACGTCAAATCCATAAACACGCCGAGGTATGACCGGACTTCATGGGCCCAGAACCTGTGAAGCTAAACTGCTTCTCAACTCTACCAAACGAGACGGACGTCTAAACAGGTACAGAGTTGCTGATGTTTAATGGAACGTGCACGGGAGTCAAGCTGGTTTTCGTATGGAGAAGTGTCATTTCTGGTTAAACTCAAAATAGATTTCTTCCTCTCTCCATCTTTAATCTATTCCTCTTAAACCTCTCTTATCTCAAATTCTAAGCTGGTAACTACATTTTAAGCTAAGAGCCACAGACTAAGTATATTGACATCCTGTATTTATGTCTGTTGTTGCAATTTAAATGTGCTGACGTGTTAAATTGCAAGAAACGTGAAATCTGTCAATCAAGTGTAATGGTGTTAATTTTAGTTGATTTATTTTAAATAAATGGTAGTGTCCTTGACATACCAAACTAAGTTAACGTTTCCATTGTCACTCTATGGCTTTATGGTTTATTTGTCCATCATAACGATCACAGAAATATTGGGTAAACTGAAAAAGAAAGAATCCGTAAATTACTATTCCATCTGAATAAGGAAATAATTAAGATATATAAAGTGAGTCAGTTTAATATTGTCCACCCTCATATATCCTATACTTGTCTGTACATCTAATGTGTACCAGATTCGCCCCTGACGGGTCAAATGTCACCTTAAGGCCTAATCCCGCATATATCCCCAAGGTCTTGACTTTAAACCCTAGACGTCTGGACTTTGATCTCTCCTCTTTTCCACCTGCTCCTGTCCTCACTCAGGAACAGGAAAGGCTGAAGGCTCTCTGCCCCGTGAGAGCTTTAAGCACTTACATGCAGAGAACAGCCGAATGGAGAAAAACAAATCAACTGTTTGTGTGCTTTGCAGCACCTGCTACCGGAAAGGCCCTATCAAAGCAGCGCCTCTCACACTGGGTGACTGAGGCCATAAAAAGGGCGTACAGTAGCAAAGGTCAACAGGTGCCCTCTGGAGTGCACGCTCACTCTACTCGGGGCTTGGCCACTTCGTGGTCACTGTTCAAGGGTGTACCAGTTGCAGACATTTGTGCTACGGCGAACTGGAGCTCAATAAACACTTTTGCAAAGCATTACAGTTTGGATGTTACTGCGTGTGATGTCACTCAGGCTGTCCTTTCTAACACACAGTAGAAAGTAGCCTTGAGATGCCTGCTGATCAAGGGCAGACGTTCACACTAGCATGCATTTTACTGAGCATTTCAAGGGCGTGAATGAATTACGTTCCCATAGCATATGTTGCACCGAGAGACATGACTGAAAGGGAACTGAAAGTTATGCACCATAACTCATGTTCCCTGAAGGAAGGGAACGAGGTGCAACATATCTGGCCCTTTCAATGCTGAAAGCTCGGTGAAGTGCATTTTGGAGAAAGTTGGATGGGCGTCAGCGGCTTAAATACCCAGAGGGCGGGGCCTCTGGCGCAACGCTGACGCCCTTGCCGTAAAGGCGTGAATGTATTCCTTCAGGTAATGCGCGGGGGCGCAATTCCCATAGCATATGTTGCACCTCGTTCCCTTCCTTCAGGGAACATGAGTTATGGTGCATAACTTTCAGTTTTCGTTTATCTTCGGTTGGCTCCGGCTTCGACAGCCGTCTTTGGACGGACGGACCATGTGTCCGATCAGAGATTGCTTCGCTCGGATAAATGAGATTGCTTTGCTCGGATAAATGAGCTGGAAACGCTCGGTGAACTCTGTGGACGTCTCAAGTGGAGGAACGGCCTCGGATGTTGGTGGGACCTGGAGCTAACATGCTAACGCCAGTCCCCCCACACCACCCCACCCACGGGGACATGGAGCGGCCGGGAGCTCGTCTCGATGCTCCGCCTGGCAGCCTCAGATGTTGGTCGGACCCGGAGCTTATGCTATTGCCAGCCACCCCGGGGACACAGAGCCAACGGGAGGCGGAGATGCCTGCTGCGGCCGGGAGCTCGCCTCGATGCTCCGCCTGGCAGCGTCAGATGTTGGTCGGACCTGGAGCTAGCATGCTAACGCCAGCTCCACCAGGGACACGGAGCAGACGGGCAGCGGAGAGGACTTCTACGGCAGGGAGCTAACATGTTAACGTGGAGAAACAGCTTCACCAGCTCCCAGTAAGTTATTAACTCTTTGTCCCTTCATTATGGATCCAAATGTATGGAGCTAACATGCAGTTACAAACTGTTTGGACCGCGTGAAGCAGCTGGAAGCTGCAGAACTCGGATGTGCAATGAGCTAACATGCTAACAGACATTCTAACTTTTTTTCCCTTCATTATGGCTCCAAATGTACGGTATGTGTTTTTTGATAATTATGTAGGATACTGTGTTAGGATAGGCGAAGTGTTTGGTAACTGCTGTACAGTAGCCTACCATACATGTACGTGTATAAGTGGCGGCTAGTGTGTTTTCCAACTTACGGCAATTTTCGACATGCGAACAGCCGTAGGAACGGAACTCGTTCGTAACTCGAGGACTACCTGTAGTTATATTATCTTGTTTCACTTTCACTTAGTATTTATTTGGTTAAATATTTAAATTAGGCTTTTGTCATACATTTTTTCCAGTCTTTTTTATGCCAAATGAAGGAAATAAGGAACATACCAGTTTCTATGTCTTACAAAGGGCAGATAATATAAAGGGTCAGGCTTTAGCACCTATTCAAGAAGATGACAGAGATTATTAATAACAATAATGTGGTTTAGGGATGATTTTGCAGTTGAAAAGTTCCTCTTGGTTTGCTTAGACCGATAAAAAGTAAGTAACCTTGCGTGCCATTTTCCATGGTCATCTGCTGGTCAGTATTCCAGCAACCGACTCTGTCAGTCAAATGTGTGTGTGTGTGGGTGTATGTTTGTGTGCTTGATGTGTCAGGGTTTGAACCAGTGAGTGGTGGAGTTCAGAGGGCTTGTCTGAGCTCTCTCTGTGGGCTTTTCTCTGACAAGACAGTAATGTAACAGCGCCAATGACCGGACACATCACTGACAACCAAGGTTAAACTGATAAATGGAGCAAAAGCTGCTTTTTACCAAAATATTAAAAACGTCTGTCACCATCCTCCACCATTAGTACAAAAACAAAAGATGTACTTTGATTATTTCGCACCCCATTATAAATGTTGGACTCTTTATGTGAAACCTATGCATCATTAGTTTCAATGACAATTTATAAAGGATCTAACCCTGAATATATGGTGGCAAAAATGTTCTAAAGATCAAACATGCCTACATGTTGGTTATCACTGACTGACTTCTTGCTATGGCACCTCGAAGTTTCAGGACATCAGTGGACAAGATTGACCCTGGATATCACAGAGCGATCAAATATTGCTTACTTTCATCTCTGTACAGATGAGGGATCAGTGGTTGTTGCACATCTACTACCACCAAATACTTGATCTGAAGACGTCAGTATACCAGAACTGCTTTAACAGATACGTAAAAAGCTCTCTGCACGTATCTGAAACTTTCTGTACACTTTTAACACAAATAAAACTGTATTTGACTTTTTTATTTTCTCTGGATTTTTTATTATTTAACTTTTTGTGTTAACTTTAACGCAACATCATAGGCTAAATTCACATTGGAACAAGAAATGTTCTACCCTAAACTAAAGTCTATTTCAATTCATTTTGACCATATTTTTGGAAGCAGCTAATTTCCAGCATGATCTCTGTCGGTAGCTGTCTTATCTGTCTATTGGTCAAAGGGTTTTGTTTTGAAAATACATTTTAAAAACATCAAAGTTCATGCTCAATAATCCAGGTATAAAATCCAACAATGTTCAGTCAGGTCGTCTGGACGGTTTCTTTTTTTGTGCTGAAACATTTTGCCTTCCATCTAGAAGGCTTCATCAGCCTGAGGAAACACCAAACAAAACTGCTTCTCCCCCAACAGCTTACTCCAAAGTGAAAAAAATAATAATCTATGTTGGTGCCAAGATAACCTCTGGGGCACGCCCTCTCCTCCAGTGCCAGACCTCTCCCTCGTCTACAGTTTTGTCAAACTGGTCCAAAACACCAAAGTCCATGCACAATAATCCAAGTATAAAATCCAGCAATGTTCAGTCAGGTCATCTGGACAGTTTCTTTTGTGAGATGCTTCACTTTCATCCTTCATCCGAAGGACTTCTGTGGTTTATATGCCTTTATATAAAAATGTCATATGCCTTTGAATCTAACAGACAAAACTCATCTTGTGTCAAAATACAAAACAACACAATAAAACCAAACACATTTTTGCTAATGAGAATGATTGGTTAGTGGATGAACTGTCAAATTACCCACCATTGCACCCTGTATTCTCTGGTTAACTGGACATCATTAACTTCATGCAGACTCTCCCACTGGTACATTTTCATATTTAAATCACTTCTTGGCCTGCTGCCTTTATACATCTCCTCCTACATGTCACTGCGTGAGTGCAGCTACAGCATGCGCTCTTAGGACTTTATTACATGCAGTGTTCCCTGAATTAGGCCAAAGGGCCTTCTCCTACTACACTCCCATTTCCTGGAATATCTTGCAAAAAGATCTAAAGTTTTCTACCTTGACATCTCTAAGTGGCTTTAAACAACTGCAAAGTTCCTGGCAAAAACCAATGCAGATATTTTCCTGTTTTTAGTATTTTACTTCGCTTTAAAACCTAGCTGTTTTTGTTTCATTTCTTAATATCATTTTCTTTCATTTGTTCTTCTCAATTTGTATGCTTTCTTTTATGATTGTCTACTGTTGTCATCACTCTTTGTTAAAATGAAGTCTCTTGTAAATGAGTCAGTGAGGCTCAATGGGACTAACCTGTATAAATCAAGGTTGAATGAAAAATAGTCCTCATCATCTATTACCGTAATTTCCGCCTGATAGATCGCACCTTTCTATAGGTTGTGTTATCCAATTATTGGTAATAAATTGAAAAAATCCGTAAAAAGATTGCACCTTTACAGTATTTAGGTCGCATCTATTATGCGTCAGCGCTACGCGATGCGTCAGCGCCTCATTTGCCCTGCTGAAAATGGCAGCCACAGAAGCGAGCGAGCACGGAATGACTTTACAAGATTAACACGGTAAAATCAATTATTTTGTTTGCTAAAAATTATAACTGACATTATAGCACAAGGGTTCCTGAGCTTAACCGTTCCTTAATAAATACACGAAATAGTCAAATCTGCTGGATTTAAATTGTTTCGCTTTGACGTCTTCCAAACGGTCGCGTGCACTGCAAAAATAAACTATAAATAAATCAAATTTTATCTCAAATGTCTCATACAGGTCACAGGTGTAAATGACCACCAAGTAATCACGTTCTGTAGGTTTCAAGAAAATCTGCGGTGTGGTTTATGAGTTATTTAGACAAATAGTGGCAGGAAAATAACCCGAAGCTAACGCGACACGTTTACGTCTATAAAACATCTTTTTTTTTTCTCAAACATCTCATAAAGCTAATCATTTGTAAATGTCCATACAGTGATTACTTTCTGTAAGTTTGATAAAAATCTGTCCTGTGGTTCTTGACTTATCTTGCTAATAAACACAGCTTACAGTAGTTACCTCCAGAGCAGGAGGCCGGGCAGCGACAAGTAAGTCCGACCAGAGGAGGCTTTCTTCGGACACATGAGGTGGGAATGGTCGGTGGACTCTCTGGAAGTGTCAGAGCTCCAGAGCAGGAGGCCGGGCTGCAACAGTCAGTCTGACCAGTGGAGGCTGCCTTCGGACACATGAGGTGGGAACGGTCGATGTACCCTAGCGGACAAAAGTGGTACTGCACAATTTTTTGCCAAAATGAAAAACGGTCATATCTGAGCAAAAAATTGGTCTAAAAATATGGGGAAAAAATCCATAAACGGGTCTCACCTCTCTCTATAGGTCGCTGGGCATGCAAATTAGGCAAAAAACTGACTTATAGTCCAAAAAATACGGTACACGTTTTGCAGAAGGAAATGGGATTTTTCACACAGAAACAAATATAGGTTGCATGCATTGCATGTTTGTTGTCTTGGAAAAATGTGAGGATTACGGTACTTTTGTTGGCTTTTGGTTGTAAACTTAAAGCATGAATAAAGCATTGAGCATGCATCAGGATATGTTAAATAAAGCAGTACCATGTGATATGCAATCGATACCTTTACTACTGGCAAATAAGTTGGTAAGACCATTGACATAAGAATGATAAACAAAGTGTCTTTACTTTTTTCTTTAACAGTTCAAAACTAAAGCCAGCACTGTTGATCAGATGTGGTCAGAACTTGAGCTGTAGGAATATGAAGCTTAACATTGTGCTTACTTCCACCAAAACAATAATATTGTCTCTTTAGGCTTCAAATACTCAATTACAACGCATGTTAAAACATATGAATATCTGAACATTCAGCAGAAGGTAAGAATTTATAAACCAAATTAATTTTACTACACTTCATAAAGTGTATCTCTACCCTGTTGGACTTTTTCAACCTGAGAAAATAATGAATTCTATGAATTAGGTGTGTCATTGGTTAAGTTTTGAATTGCCCTTCTTTTATATCTCTCAGGCTAACATCTCTGTAAACGACACAATGGGATGTATATTGGTGAACGTCAATGCAGAGCCTAAAATATGAACTGGGGAAAGTGTGTATGCTGTCTGAATGGAAATGCAGCCCGACTGTAGGTCCTTGACACAGAGATTACATAACACTTCATACATAAAACATTAAGCTTTGCATATGAAATGCATGCAGGCAGGCTGGCATATGGTGCAACCTCCTATTTCCTTTTTTTGTCCGGCCAAGGAACCACATGTCCATCACAGTGCAGTGTGTACAAACTCCATGTGCCTTCTTGCCCCTATGTAGCACATGTTTCTCCTAGCCAGGGTGGCCTTTGTGGAGAGTTTCTAATTGGAAAAGTTTTTCTCCCTCACTTGCTGTCTCGATCGTATACCACTCAAATTCACCCCCTCCACCTTGCCGTCTCTCCAGGCCAGAGAGGAAGCTCAGAGAGTCTGTTCAGCACGTGTTCATCAAGCTAAGGTTTAAAGAAGACTCGAAGGGGAGGGGATTAGAATTTGGTAGACTGCAGTCCAAAGGCTATAGCAGCAGAGAGAAGGCACATCAGGGATCATGGTTGCTTTTAGCACAGCACGTGCGAGCTGATTAAAAACGGGGGGAGGAAAGTACAACATTAAAGGCAGCCGCAGTTTCCTTCAAGTGTATTTTATAAGTCACTTTGGTGTATTTTTTCAAAGATAATGATGGGGGTAGTTTGAAACGTCAGGCTAGTCTAGATCAAGTCTGAAGGGGAGAAATATTACAATCATCAAAAATAAATAAAAATTCATAGTTAAACTTAAAAGTAACTTTAAATACTTTTAAAATATACGTATAAAACTTTGTGCTGAATTTAGAATTTGCGTGTGTGAATCTTTCTCCTCTGCCTCTCTGTCCTCAGCTTCACCTCTCTCCCCCCTCCTCCCAGAACTGTCCTCCTTGTTACCTAGTTAATCCCAGCCACTGTCAAGATTTAAATGCTGCTTTCAGCATGTGCCATATTTCCAGCATGCAGCATCATTTCCTGGAGCCTGACAGACAAGGAGAAGGGGGGGGGGGGAGGAGAGCTGGAAGGAAGATACAGAGCTGCACTCGCTGAATTACACATGCACATATACAGATAAATATGCACGTACACATGCAGGAACACATTGTGTAAGTCTGTTTAATTAGCCTGGCGGTTTATCAGGGTGATCAGGAGTTCAACACAGCAAAGTTTCCTGTAGATAAAACTGTTTGGGGAAGTCGGGTCTAATGAATGCTGAACACCAGAATGGAGGAAGAGAAAATCATGAGCAGAGGATAATAAGGGCGCTTTAGTTTAATTGCTTACCTGATGCTTTCACTTCCACACCAGCATCCTCTTTTCATCTATTAGAACTGATGACAAAATTGGCTCTAACAGATGCATCTGACACCTTTGTTTACCAGGAACAAAATAAAACCCAGTTGAGGGTTTATAGTGACAGTTTAACTGTGACATTAAGTGATGGTGCCTACTTTCCATTATTTAGACATTTAAGAGCTTTTTGTACTGATTGATAGACTGGGGTGAGTTAATAGTGACATAGCCTCTCATGACCTAAATAGACAGATGAATGCTGTTATTTGGTCAAATTAAATCTTCCTAAAAACAAAATAGACATTCAGTGACTCCATACAAATACAGTACTGATGCAGATTTACAATGATTAGATGCAGAAAATAAAATGAATAAATCAAAAATATGCATTACACAAGCACAAGGCATGAAAAAAATAAAAAAAAACACTTTAGTTCCAAAAAAAAAGATTAAACTTTTTCAAGGTTAATAATCTAAAGTAACCCTGTATTCTCTTTCTCCCTTGAGAAATATAATAGGTCAATGTAATTTATTTGCAATTCTCTGAAGATTATCTAAGGTAATGTATTCTTGAAAATGAGTACATGTATTTATATTTTATGTCACAAAATTCTAAAATCTTCTTCTTCCTCTTCTTTTTATTCCAGCTGTTCCCTCTTCAGGGCTCTCCCCATTGTGATCTGTGTCCATCTCATTCTGTCCTCTGTCCTTACTCCAGCTACATCCATGTCCTCTCTAACTGCATCCACATATATTTTATATATATATGTTGTTTTACTGGCAGCTTCATTTCTAACATCCTTCTACCAATAAATCTACTGTCTCTCCTCTGGACATGTCCAAACCATCCCAGTCTGGCCTCTCTAGCTTTATCTCCCAGTTGTTCAACCTGTGCAGTTCCTCTGATGATCTCATTCCTGATCTTATCCAGTTGTATCACTCCCAAGGAGAACCTCACCATCCTCAGCTCTGCCACTTGCATTCATTCTTCATTCTCATGTCTTTTTTTTTTTCAGTAATAATATCCCCAATATCATAGCTGATCACCTGTAAACTTTTCTTTTGATCTTTGCTGCCACCTATTTGTCACAAATCACTCCTGAAACTTTTCTACATTCTGCCTTCTTGACACTCTACCTCTTCACCACATGTCCTGTTTTCTTGCACAGTGGACCCCAAGTACTTGAAGTCCTGCACCTTTGTGACCTCTGCTCCTTGTAGCCTCACTGTTCCACCGGCCTCCCTCTCATTTACACACATGTACTCTTGTCTAACTAAATGCATACCTCCACCTCTCCGAGTTCTCTTCCAACTGTTTGCTGTTCTTCCCACAGATCACAGTGTCATCTGCAAATATCATAGCGCATGGGGATTCCTGCTTGACCTCATCTGTTAGTCGGTCCGTCATCAGAGCAAACAAGAAGGGGCTCAGAGTTGATCCTTGATGCACTCCCACCTCCACCTTGAAGCTATCTGTCACTCCTACAGCACATCTCACCACTGTCCTGCTGTCCTGTTCAAGCAATATAATTACACAAAATTCTGAAATGCATATTAAATAATATTTTATTAAATTGTTGTTTTGCTTGTTTATTTGGTTTAGTTCACTTGTTTTAAGTTGTGGAACTTGGAAAAGACTGATAAACATTGTGTTTTCTTATCCTTATTCCAACATACCTGCAGGTAAAAATAGGGTGGATGAAAGGAAAGATGGAGTGGAGCATTTATTTGTGGAGAGCCTGAAATTAAACCAATTCAAAGTGATTCACAGATGTGCAGCATGATGCAGTTTTATTGGTAGAGTACTTATGGACCGATTACATCAGTTTAGTCTGTCTTTGTACCAATAAAATTG
Source organism: Garcialebias charrua (assembly GCA_038048925.1). NCBI lineage: Eukaryota > Metazoa > Chordata > Actinopteri > Cyprinodontiformes > Rivulidae > Garcialebias > Garcialebias charrua. The sequence continues at coordinate 985 of JBBPBX010086272.1, read as the reverse complement.
GATCAGTTTAATGATTAAAATGAAGTCTGCAACCAGGTTTGGTTTTGAAAGCAGCGGCTATTAAAAGCAGAATATTAAAAAAAAGTAAAAAGCACATTGTTAGAAGAACAAAATGTTCATTTATTTTATTGAGTATGGGTGAATAAGTCACTACATATAAAAAAATGACACTCTTGTCAGTGTTTTTATTTTATTTATTTATTTATTATTCAAAGATGTCCACATAATTTAACATGACTTGAAGGTGACAGGAGTGAAGCTCTTTGAACGGTAAGAAAAATCAGCACTTACGCAGATTTTAAGCAACGTCATATATGCAGCAAACATTCTGTCTGTAGTAGGAGATTTTTCATTTTCTAGCAAATTGTGACTTTAGATGGACTTTACAGGTTTTCAGATTTTTGCAAAATAAAGTTATCTCCTAACCAGGGTCAATTTGAATGCATCATCAACATATTTCCAACACTGGGAAACTTTCCTTCTGGTGTCAATCATGTCTTTTAGGTACCGGTAGGTAGGTTAATATTTTCTCATTAGTGTTGTCTACTGTCAGGAGGAAAACTGCAGTAGGGCTGGTGGAAACAGAAATAACCACTCATAGAGGCATTAGTCCTTTAGATGTTCACCATTTTATGTCTGCATGAGCAAAATGTAAAATACAAGAAAATAAATTACACCTTGTATCTTTTCTAGCCTCCATCACAAACAGTTTTGATTGATGCAGCCAGACAACAATTGTTTTTCAAGTTGAGTCCTGGGCCTGTGATGGACTTGCAACCTGTCCAGAGTGTCTCCTGCCTCTTGCACAATGACTGCTAGATGTGGGCACTAGTGACTCCCGTGACCCAGAAAGGAAGACATGAGTAACGTTAATGGATGGATGGATGGAGTTCTGGGTTTAAACTTGACACTGTTGGTCTAAGTTGGACCAGTTCCAGAGCAAATGTCTGCATTTAAATTACTCGAGTCTCAATAATTTCACACT
>JBBPBX010086271.1:0-11481 GCA_038048925.1 Garcialebias charrua | reverse complement strand
ACACACACACACACACACACACAACCCCCAAACAAGTTTAAGGATATCTGCTGGTGAAGATTCTCAGTTGTCCAGGACATGATAAAATCAAAAAAGGCGTTCAATACAAGATCAACTGGACTTTATTTGTTGCAGAAAACGTTTCACCTTTTATCCAAAATGTTATCCAATTGAAAAAGCCTTTTGGATAAAGGGTGAAACGTTTTCTGCAACAAATAAAGTCCAGTTGATCTTGTATTGAACGCCTTTTTTGATTTTAAGGATATCCTGTCGCCAAGATTTCCTATGTCATTTAAACATTATATACAGCACATTTTATCTTCATTGTAGTTCAACTGAAGTTTAAATCTTAAACAATAAGTTTGCTGATTTCAGTATTGATAACGTAGTTTGTAATTCACTACCACAAGAAAACAGCAGCTTTCGTCCTTGAGTTTCTATCCCATCATAAAGATAATCCCACTCTCAGGTCAGCGCTTGTTCTTGTGTGTTGCTCCCCCTCCCCTCGTTCCTCCAGCATGCTCACGCTTTACAACCAGCAGGGGTTAAAAACAGCAGATGTTGCGTCTCTGTGCAACTACAAGTGTATGCGTGTGTCGGTGGAAGACAATGAGTGGAAGCTTCCCAGACCATCAACGGCAGGAAGATGATGAAGGGTATCAGATGTCATCAGCCGCTGCTGATTGTCAGGAGGGAGGAGGTTTTTCACCTGGATTTTAGTGTGCGTGTGTGTGACTGTTGTTTTTTGGTTATGCTGAGAAGAGGGATAGTTGTTTACCTCATTTTACACGCACACAAAATTACCTTTCAGTGTCACAGTCAGTGTATCTATGGTGAATAAGGGTTAGGGTTAGGGTTAAGAAACTGGTTATATGACTGACTGAAGAGATATCTTGGCCCAAACAAAATGATCCAGAGGTTAAAGCAAGACTACTGCAAATAAGTAGCACAAGGTATACAGATAGAGGAGATGGATACAGGCGCGTGACGTCACAAGCACCGCAGTATGGCCGCACTGGCAGGAGCTCCGCTTCGACTCAATCTTTTTTCTTCCCGTTCTTGTTTTAACTTTTTTTGCGTCTCACTGTACACGTACGCTACGGGTAGGACCGCGACAACCTTTTGGAGTTTTCTATGTCACTGCCTTACCATCATGCCATCCTGTCAACGTGGTTCAGTTCCTGCCTCCCTTCCAGTTTCGGGCTCAGGCTTTGGCCTGTCATGTTGGCCGTCTCCATGATTCTCCAATTGCCTGCATGGACCAAACTCTACGGACCTGTTTAGCTCTGTGGGGAAAAGCTTGGGTGTCCTCTGTCTGCTGGACCCGGTTCTGGAGGGCAGTCTGGGAGGCAGCTGCTGCGGTCGTAATTACCATCAAGTTGCTAGTGGGACCTGCTAACAAGACCACACTGCTGATAACAGAACCACACTGTAGATATATTTCTTTTTTATTTTGGCCCCTTGTCTTGTGTATTTTGCTGCACACTTGGGTATTTCTTGTTGTTGTTGTTTGTTTTTTGACGAGTCGAGATGGTTCTTCTCATCCTCAGATTTCATTGCATTGTTGACCTTGTTTTTGCATATGCCAACAGGACCACATCATCTGCAAAGAGCAGAGATGGAATCCTGAGGCCACCGAACCGGAAACCCTCCGCCAGCTGGCTGCACCGAGAAATTCTGTCCATAAAAGTTATGAACAGAATCGTGACAATGGGCAGCCCTGGCGGTGTCCAACTCGCACCCTTAAGGGGTCCGACTTACTGCCGGCAATGTGAACCAAACTCTCGCACCGCTTTTACAAATTCTGCACAAGAAAGTAGGCTATAAAAATGAAAAAATAAAATAACTAATAATAATAATTGGCTGCTCGAACAATGTTGCATGACACTGATATCTTGTTGCAAAGATTCAAATTTGTGAGACTGCAAACAAAAATTCATCTAATTTCTCACAATTTTGAAGTCACCAACAAGTTTCTAAGAGTTGCAGCCCAGTGAAATACAACCATTAGTTCAAGGTTTAAATCTCATCTGCAATTTTTGAAAGAAGAGTTAAAGCCCCACTGACATGATTTTTTAATTTTCATAAAATTGCTCTAAATATATATATTTTAATCATTTAAATATGTTCGTTTTTGCAAACAAAATTATAAATCACTTTAATTTTGCTTTAAAAGTGATTTTGAACTTCAAGCCGTGTTTAATCATGGGAAATCCGATTACACACGAACGCACCATCTGTGACGTAACACCGGGCAGAGCTCTGGGCTTGTCACAGTGCGCGTGTGAGCAGCTCCACATGAAGGTAAGTCTGATACAGCATCAGACCTAAATTAGATCCTGTTGTTTCTTGTTCCATCACCCAAACTATTTTCTGCTTCCCAAAATGAAGACAAATAGCTCAAATCTTCACATAGATTGATAAATTTGTCGGGTTTTAAATTGTCCGCTATTAAAGAGACCAGAGCCCTCTGCCCGGTGTTACGTCACAGATGGTGCGTTCGTGTGTAATCGGATTTCCCATGATTAAACACGGCTTGAAGTTCAAAATCACTTTTAAAGCAAAATTAAAGTGATTTATCATTTTGATTGGAAAAACGAACATATTTAAATGATAAAATATATATATTTTGAGCAATTTTATGAATAGTAAAAAAAAATCATGTCAGTGGACCTTTAAGGTCTGGTTTGGCTGGGCCATTGCAAGATGCTGACTCTTCTGTTTTTCAGTCACTGCTGTGGATTTTCTGCAGTACTTGCAATTGTTTTCTTGTTTCAAAATCCAGTTACCAAAACTGTGACCAACACACAGCTGCACATTTGGTTTGAAAATGATTTGAAAGTGTTTACGTTCATCTCAACAAACTGTAGGGTGCTCAGGTCCTGCATCAGTCTATCGAGCTCAAATACCGTAATCTCTGGACTATTGAGTGCACCTGAATGAAAGTGCACACTAAAAAAATAGATTTTGTACATATATCCTGCACTTGTCTATAAGCCGCAGATGTACACGTTGTAACATGAGATATTTGCACAGAAGATTTTTTAAACGTTTAATTAAATTCTATAGCATGGCAGCACACAGCTACTGAGAGAGATTTGCAGCTCTTGTTGTAGATCAAGAATCAACCACCAGATGGTGTTTTATAGACTTTCACTTACTGTTCAACACAGACAGAGTGAACCCCACAGGTCAAGTACCTCGCTCACTCATGATTACTCTACTGAATGGCCTAACACAAACTAGCACATAATGAACATAAACTAGGCTAACAAGAAAAGAACAATCACTAAAATAACTAATTGAAATGATTAACCATGAATCTAAATTTTACCCATAATCCCTCCCTGAGGCCATGTGACCATGTGGCGCAGCCTAATGCAACAATACTACAGGTAACATACACAAATAAGTACTTTGTACATAGAGACATGTATTGTACAGCTGTGGCCAGGGGTGACACGGCTAAATGTTTTGGTGGCATAAAGCCCGTTAGTCCGTAAAAAAAAAAATCCATAAATTAGCAGCAAAAGCAATAAAAGATCAATTGTATTTTTAAATTTCTGCAGTTTTTTTTTACCCTATGAAACTGAATAGGATTTATCAGGCACAGAATACGGATGTTTGACTTGCTGATGATGCTACAAAAAAAGGAAAAAGCGAAAAAGAAATAACCCAACCAGTATGATTTAACTTGTTAAAACTCAACATTGATAAAATCCTGCTGTAGCCTATCCTTTGACCTTTGTGCAAACTGTGCAATAATACACCTTTTTATTGTAATTCAATCGATTTATTTGAATTTAGCGCTGCTTTTGTTATGATTGCTAAAACATTTGCAATATACAGTGTAGAAACATGTGTTGGCTACTGAAAAGTAAAGCCTTTTGCATTGTAAAGGATTCAGTAACCAGATTGTCTTAGAACCCATTTCTCTTTGAAGCTAGATAAAATGGCTTCCAATTGTTTTTCCTCTTGTGCTCATTTACATTAACTAGCCAAAGGTTTAGGGAAATGCAACATGAAGTGTGTACCTTTGTCAAATGGTTTCAGTTTAAAAGATCCCATAAGCCTCATATTTATTATTCTTGTAGCCTCATGTGAAGCAGATCTTAAACCTAAAAGTATTTTTTGTTAAACAAGTCTGTTTCATTAAATTACCTAAAGTAAGAACAGTGGCCTTTAGTCAATAATTTCTTGCCGTATTTGAAGTTTCTTGCCATTATACCAATGTCTGTGAAGAATATTATTTGTAGTTGCTAAAATATTTTAGTTTCAGATTCAAATTGGATTTGTACATTTTTCTCATGGATAAATTCTGCTTATCGTGCTCTCGTGCATCCTGTTCTAACTCTTTTAGACAAGGTAGAGGGATTTTTTTTTGAAAGGCTGAACGAGTATTTATCATTTAATGTGATGAACCTGTACTATAAATATAAACCTATGGGGGAGGCGTAATTCCTTTGTATGCAACTTTACCACGTTTAATTACTAACAAAGTTGCTGTGATGCTGCATGTCATGGAGGGCTGTTCAGTAGCAGTGAGTGAATAGGCCACATTAGGAGACAGGATGTGGGTCATAGCTTGCTCTCATACAGGCCACTCTAGGAGCACACGTCCCCTGCTCCGAAGCGTTTCATGAACTGCCAGTGAGGACAGAAACTGGCTTCGCCGACCTTATATTTATAGTAGGCTACATGTATACTGTGGCCACAACAGACTGTGGTATACAGTTTGAGTGTTTACACTTATTTCCTTATCTATGTCTCTGCCCTTGCTTCTCTGTGAGTTCTGTGAGTGAGGATATTAATACCTGGAACCGTGTGTGTTTACTGTAAAGTTTACGTCCTATTCAGACTGCAGCTGAATTTAGGGCAGAGTACTGAAGGGATGAAAAGCAAGCAGACAAACTGTGCAGGTTAGGTGCATTGTGTACATTTAGGCCTGTCACGATAAACAATAAATCAATTAATCGCATGATAAATGAAAATGATCAACCTCATTTTCATTTATCGACTTTATCGTTTCTTCTTGTCTCTCTTTTTCTGAAGACACTGGATGACAAAAGGTTCAACTTCAGTGCTCTTCACTGACTCCTCCCTTTCTCTTTTCTCTTTAAAATCCATTTTAACCATCCAAAATTGTGTTTTTGGATCGTTAAAAGCAGCTACCGGTAAGCTGAGAAGCTAGGCTGTGAGCTTAGCTAACAGGCCAACCTCGGGGAAAAAAAAACTCCATCTTATCAAAGCTCCAGAATTCACGGTTGAAACCCGTGCCTTCATGTAAAAAATAAAATAAAAAATTCTGCAAAAAGAAGCTGAGAACTTGTTTATTGATTTCTTATGAAAAGCTTTGTGTGAAAAATGCAAAAGAGCTCAAACCACACCGAGCGTCCGACATTTTGAGAACCGAAGAGAGACAGCTCATGTCACGTCAAGGGGCCTCCTTCCCATTTTTTAAAAGAGACTCTCTGCTTGCTCCCTCACTATCCATCCTTCAGTTCAAACAGTCTTATACTGCCGTCCAGTGATCAAAAAAGGTACTACACACAAAAAAAATTCACCATCATTTCTTCTTAAATTAGACAATAATTATTGTCAAATTTAAAACGGTATTCATTCAACCTTTATTTAGTCAGGTAAATCTCATTGAGCCTCGAGGGCTCATTTACAAAAGCGACCTGCTACAAACTAAAGAATGATGAACAGCAATGGTAGAATTTCCTTAAACAACAAACAACAGAAAAACACAAGAGAGAAATACAAAGTGAAATACAAAGTGAAATGCAAAGTATCAAAACTAGCAAAACACCACAAGGTAGATGTACAAAATCAAAAACAAGAACATATCTGCAATGGTTTTTGCCAGGATTCCAAAAGATTCTTAAAACCATTTAGAGGGGTCAATATCATTGTTTATCGCAATAATTTCTGAGACAATTAATCGCCCAGCAAAATGTGTTATCGTGACAGGCCTATGTACATTAGGTCATCTCGTAAGAAAACGCGTTTTTAGAAATCTTCTTGCACTACATTGAAAAGTATTTTCCTCACATGCTAAAACTGAGTCACATTAGATTATATTTGTAGATAAATGTTGTACACACTTTGTTTCAATTATAACCTTGTCTTATTTTGCTACATTTTTAAAGTGCTCTGTCACTGGGCTGCAACTGCAGTAGTTGAACTTGTTGATGAGGGAGTTGCCAGGTCTTGCAACTTTCACAGATTTTTCAGTTTCTGTGTGTGTGTCACAGAGGTCTACAGTCCTGTTGTTTGAGCTCTCAAAATAGTCTTGTCGTTGCAAACCCCCCCTGAATTGAGTCATGGTGTTTCTACCTCATTTCATGAGATATAGAGTTGCATTTTGACCCCAACAGGAGCTCTCAGCTGAAGGAAAACTTGTGAGGCTTTAAAAACCACACTGTTAATACATAATTATTATTCATTTGAAAAGTCTACTCCAGCAGATTATATCATAAACCTGTGGATGTCTTCCAAGGCAGATACCAAGCAGGCCGAGTGAGTATGATGTGAGGAGAGGGGAGCAATAAAATAATCTGCACAACCAAGAACACAGTTTTAAAAGCTGTGCACTTGACAATAAGATGTGATTTTCAAAAAACAGCTGCACAAAACTTGACTTCATGGGTGAGATTGCAAAGGAAAACTTGCACCAGTGTTCAGAATACATTATCTTGAAACTTGTAGTAAACAGAGTTCAAGAAGCTGAAAAGTTGACTCTTAGAAATGCTTAACAGCAGTCCTCATGAAGCATACGTCATATACAGGTAGTCCTCGGCTTACGATGGAGTTCCATTCCTACGTGCCGTCGTAACCCGAATTTCAACGTACGTTGGAACAAACGTACAAACTGAACCATATACTGTACGTACAGTACTGTATTTTACCAAGCACTTAGCCTATCCTAACACAGTACCCTGCACAATTGTCAAAAAATACATACATTTGGAGCCATAATGAAGGAAAAAGAGTTAATTTCCTACTGGGAGCTGGTGAAGCCTTCCTCCATCTGTTAGCATGTTAGCTCGTTGTTCCTCCAAGCTCTGCAGCTGTCTGTACTTTTCCACTGCTTCGCGCGGTCCAAAGCTTTACAGTAAGGTCTGTTAGCTTGTTAGCTCGTTGCTCCTCCGGTCCAGAGCGTTTTCTGCCGTCAAGCTCCGCTGCTTATGCCATCAAACCGGAAGTTAAACCGGAACTCGGCTTTTCAAAATAAATTTTTCACATTTTACATCTGAGGCTAGTTGGTGTCGCGCTCCTGTCACGTGGCCCCCGGGTGGGTGTCCCTTTGCCCGCGGGTGTGTTGGGGGCCCTTGCTGTCGCCTTCTGGGGTTGGGCGCTTGGGCGTGGGTCGGCTCGGCCTGGTGGAGCTCGGGTCCTCTGGTCCTATCGGGTCTGGGCCTGAGGGGTGGGCGTCCCCGGTGCCCGGGCCTCGGTGCCTGGGGCTACGTCGGTGCGGCGGGCTCCGGCGGGGGCCGGTGGGTTTGTCGCTGTTGGCCCCCCGGGGGTCATTGTGTGTAGTCGCTGGTGGGGCTCGTCCAGTTCTCCCCCTTGGTCGGATCTTGACCAATTTCGTCTGTCAAGTATGGGAACATACACAGATGACAAAAATGTGACATTTATTTAGTTATTTATTATCTGGGGAGAGGGTGAGTGGCTCGTCTTGTTCGGGTGACCTTGGGGACTCTGGGCTTGGGGTCCTTCTTGGGGTCTTAGGCTTTGATTGCCCCTTCGTCTGCCTCAGGCCTTGGTGGGGCGGATCTCTGATGCTTCACGGTCGCTGCTGAATGTTCTATTGGAGGAACCTTATTCACTTATGCATGCTCACAACCACACACAAATGGATGCAGGGATGTATATGTAGATATCATATGCAGATATATAGATGGATATGTGATATGAATGTATATGTATGTATACTGTATTTATATTTGTAGGTATGGGTATGTTTATTTATGGAAATCTACTGCAAGGTCATGAATATTATTAGTCTTTATGAATGTGTGTTTCGTTGCTGTGTTCTGTCATGTGCTTTGCAGGATTGCGGACGGAGGTTGGGTGTGTTTGCCTTGTGCTCTTTTTGTGGATAATTGTTGTGTTTTGTTGTCTTACTTTCTATCTTTCCTTTCTCTCTATAAAAAAAATCAAATCGGTGTGAGAGGATGGCTGTAAGGTGAGAAGGGAGGCCATCTATAATGGAGAAAAAAATATATATATATTTATCAAAATGTTCTAAAAAATGGAGTCATTACCTTTTTCGGTGTTTAATAGTAAATTGATATGGCATGCCAATTTAACACAGTGGAAGATGTCTCTACTACCTTGAACAATTTCCGTAATTTTCAATCTCTTGCGCCAATATATTTATAAGAACAACTTTTCTTTCTAAAAGTATCAAAGAAGGTTTAAAGATGGGGTGACATCATGTTTGAACTTTTCATAAAATGGCTCAACATATATATATTTTATCATTCAACTATGTTCGTTTTTGCAAACAAAATGATAAATTATTGAAAAGTCCTTTCAAAGTGAGTTTAAAATTAAAAACCGCGTTTCTCTCTGCAAAATCCGACTACTCGCATGTAGTCGGATTTTGCAGAGAAACGCTGTTTTTAATTTATGCAACATATGTGACTTGCGAGGAGAAGTCTTTAGAACGCCCCATATAAATATTCATGGCGAACATGAAATAAAACAACAAAATTATCAATCTAAGTTAAGATTTGAGCGATTTGTCTTCAGTTTGGGAAGCAGGAAGTTAGATGAGCAGAAACAGCAGGTTCTAATTTAGGTCTGCACCCGTATGTATTTGACTCTTAAGGCCCAGGCATATTTCTGCGTTTGGCCGAACGGCGCTCAACGCCGTGCGAGCGCGAGGCACAAGCGTAGCCCTGCAGGGCACGAACGCGCAAAGCTCAAATTTTACGACCGCGTACGCGAGGCGCGTTGTCTCACAATAAACTGCCCGGCGCCAGACTGTTTTGTATGTGACACAAATGTATTAAATTCCTCTTCTTCATCCCTGATCTGGACTTTTCTTTTGTTTTTTTGCCAAAAGTCAAGTGATCGCTTCCTCCTCCGCTGACTCCATGACTGAAATGATGAGGAAATGAATGAATTTGTCACGAACGAATCAAACTAGAGTCCTACGTGGCTGCGCAAGGTTCTGCAGATTTCCTGGTGGGCTGTGGGCTGCAGGACCAGCGCTCCCTGTTTTTCTTTTTTAAGAACTTTTTAATAAGACATAAACACAGAAAACCACTGCGCTGAAGCTGTGTGAAGCGCCGGCTCGCCTTTTTTTTTTACTCCCCCCGACCTGTCAATCAATTCAGTAGGCCTGTCAGCAAATGACCAATAAGCGAATGCTTTGCTCTGTGGCTGCTCAAATGACGTCAAGAATTTGGAGCGAAAACGCGAGAATGAATGCGAGAACGAACGCAGAGCTGTGCTAGTGAACGCGTGCGCACAGAACTTGCGCGTATAGCGCCATTCGGCCGAACGCAGAGCTCTACCGGGGCCTTTACCTGTTCAGGAAGCGAGGGAGCTCAGTCCGAGGGGGGGCAGCTTTATTTATTCCATTTTTGACAAAGGTCTTACATCTTTTGGGAAAGTGAAAAGGCTCACTTGTTCACTGATGATATTAAAACACCCAAATGCAACATAACCGGCATTTTTCAAGTTATAAAAAAAAGGCGATCTGGATGAGATTGAATAATGCGTTAATGGCAGACGCAGACTGACGGTCCTGCTCCCTACGTCACAAATGTTGCATTTGCGTGTAGTCGGATTTTTCAAAGAGAAACGCGGTCTCTCTGAAGACTTCAAGTAGTTGGGGTCCATTGTCCAGGAAAATTGGGAATGTGGTAAAGAGGTGAAAAGGGGAGTCCAGGCAGGATGGGGTGGAGAATGGAGAAAGGTTTCAGGAGTGATTTCCAACAAAAGGGTGGCAGCAAAGTTCAAAGGAAAAGTTTTCAAGACAGTATTGAGACAGCTATATTGTATGTTATGGAGACAGTGGCATTGACAAAAAGACAGAAGAAAGAACTGGAAGTAGCAGAAATGAATATGATATGTTGAGGTTCTCCTTAAAAGTGACAAGAATGGATAGGATTGGGAATGAGATCATTAGAGGCACCACACAGGTTGAACAACTGGGGTATAAAGTTAGAGAGTCCAGACTGAGATGGTTTGGACATGTCCAGAGGAGGGACAGTGGGTATATTGGTAGAATGTTAGAAATGCAGCTTCTAGGAAAAAGACAAAGAGGAAGGCCAAAGAGAAGATATATGGATGCAGTTAGGGATGATATGAAGGTAGTTGGAGTGAGGACAGAGGATGCAGAGGACAGAGTGAGATGGAGGAGGATGATTTGTTGTGGCGACCCCTGAAGATGATAAAACCGAAAGTAGAAGATTGAATCACCTATTCAACTGGATGTATGTTAAGGATTCAATAATTAAGACAATAAAAAATAAATTGTACATAAATAGAAATAAAGAAAAACAAACAACAAAGCACCGTGATCATAAACTAAAACTACTGTATTTAAAATATCTACCGGTAGTAATTCTATACTAATACATTTAAAATAATTAACTAGCTTCTGCTGCACTATTTTCTGAAAGGTGTATTTCTGTATCTACATTTTGTGTAGTCACTAGCCGTGTTTCCATCAAGGTTTCTAGATGCGCATTTTGAAGTATCGCAGCAGAAAAGCTTAATGGAAACGGCAAAATGCGAAGTTACTTCCTCAAATTCGCCAAAAAGTTTATACGCTCGCTTGAGGTGGTTTTTGGGATCTTCGAAAATGAGCAGATGCGCAAAACGACAGATGGAAACAGATTTGCCGACTCAGTTCTGCCGTAGCGAACATTCACGTCACGTGACGTTCAGCTGTTTCCGCTCCGGACAACATGTAACATCGCTAAAACTAGTTGGCATGACAGAATAAATACAACTTGCCCGATAGCAACACATACCTGAAATATTCTCTCCATTTTGACGAGATGTGTGGCCGGGTTCTGTTTTCAACCGCTACTTCCTGTTTACTGTAGACATGCGTAACGCTGACGTCTGACGTAATGACGCTGACGTCTGACGTAATGACGCTGTGCGTGGCCCGGTAGATGCGCTTTTAAGCCAGTTGATGGAAACACTTCTGATCCGCATTAATTTGTATTTACATATTTGCGAGATTTCAAAAATTAGCTCAAAATTCGAAATGAAAATAGATGGAAACACGGTTAGTGATCACTAGATTAATGGGAGAAGATTTGAGAAAACAAATTGTGGAAAATGTTTTTACATACACAAGTAGCAGTGGTACATCTTAACCCTTCTCTCCATGCCAGGTTCCAAAACATGGCTTAAGTACCGGTAGTTTTGTTTGCTTCTAATAACCCTTACCTGTAATGTGAATGAGATGGACAGGGACTAAATGCAGGAACAAATGTTCCCAAC
>JBBPBX010086270.1:4918-14932 GCA_038048925.1 Garcialebias charrua | reverse complement strand
ATTATTTGGTCAGTCAGTCAGTCTGTTGATTATTTGGTCAGTCAGTCAGTCTGCTGATTATTTGGTCAGTCAGTCAGTCCATTGATTATTAGGTCAGTCAGTCAGTCAGTCCATTGATTATTTGGTCAGTCAGTCAGTCTGTTGATTATTTGGTCAGTCAGTCAGTCTGTTGATTATTTGGTCAGTCAGTCAGTCTGTTGATTATTTGGTCAGTCAGTCAGTCTGTTGATTATTTGGTCAGTCAGTCAGTCTGTTGATTATTTGGTCAGTCAGTCAGTCTGTTGATTATTTGGTCAGTCAGTCAGTCTGTTGATTATTTGGTCAGTCAGTCAGTCTGTTGATTATTTGGTCAGTCAGTCAGTCTGTTGATTATTTGGTCAGTCAGTCAGTCAGTCTTGATTATTTGGTCAGTCAGTCAGTCTGTTGATTATTTGGTCAGTCAGTCAGTCTGTTGATTATTTGGTCAGTCAGTCAGTCTGTTGATTATTTGGTCAGTCAGTCAGTCAGTCAGTCAGTCAGTCAGTCAGTTAGTTAGTTAGTTAGTTAGTTAGTTAGTTAGTTAGTTAGTTAGTTAGTTAGTTAGTTAGTTAGTTAGTTAGTTAATAAATCTATATTTCCATTAAATGTCATATTTGTAATGTTTATAAAAGTCACCTTATATCTTTCAGAAGATATTCTGAATCATGACTCATCAGAAGGTAACAGCCTAGTTTGTGCTGTACAAGTCTATCTGTGCTTAGAGAAGACAAACATGTGATCTGAAGGTTGCTGGTTCAGTCCACCGGACTGACGTCAAAATATGTGTGGGAAAGGTGAAGCACCCACACCTGTCTCCACCCTCATTTGCCCTTCTCTGGGCCCTTGAGCAAGGCACCATCATCTGCTCCCCGGGCACCCTAGATGGCATCTCTCTGCTCCACACAGAGGGCTGTGGTAGCTCAGCGGTCTGTGTTTGTGTCAGGAAGGACATCCGGCATAAAAATAATTGCCATGTCTTCATGCGAGTTGGTTCGTTGTGGCGACCCCTGAAGAAGGAAGCAGCTGAAAGAAAAATAACAAAAATCCTAATTGTATGCATTCTCTGAAGATTTCTCTTTTGACAGACAGGAAGGAGCAAATGAATCAGACATAAGAATGGAGCATCACCTTTCTGCTCAGCCTACCTATATACTGCTTTTAATATGGGATAAAACCCCAGCACATCTGGGTATCACTGTCATTGTATTAGCCAGCTGATCCCTGACATCACTTTATGAGTCTGTAATCTTCTGTCTCGCACAAAAGCGGACTGAACCATTTCACCCCCGTCGGGAGGGGAGCCATGATACAGGAGAGGAAACGAAGCCACATTGTCACGCAGAAAAAAAAAATACTCCACAACTCTAAGCTCCCCAAGACTTGCCCCGGTTTAGCAGAATAGGCCTTCACCCCTCCCCCCTTTTTCTTTTTCCATCTTTGTCTCTCTGGCGAATTCAATTTTGTCTTCTCCAAGCGACGGCTTAAATGCAGACAATCTTATCAGCGGCTGTGCAAGCGGTGAGGGACGTGATTGAAACACCCCTGACGTAGTTCCATTGCAGACAAACCTTTCAGGGCTCTTAATTGTGTGTGTGTTTTTGTTCACACACACACAAATATACCAGCATTAGCACACCTTGATCCTCGGCAGCGTCTTCCAGTTGTTACAATACACAGAATCTCAAGATAATAATGCTCTCAATGCTGCTCGTGGCTTTAAAAGGAGGATTTACTTGTTTATTTATTGTTGTTGATATGTAATTATAGATTACATCTTATTACCAGAAACCTTATGTATGAAAATATGATTGCTGTAACCATCTTGGTTGTTTATGTCTAAAATCCTGACAAAACATACATTTAAAGCAGGAACGTGTTTAGATCAGAGTCAGAGTCAGAGAGTACCTTTATTGACATTGCACAAGTTTGCACCAGTACAGCGTGACTATGTACGCACAGTCATCCTGAAGGGGACTACGTGTGTGAAGCTGCTGCTATCAGCGCGGCCTCTCTCATCCATATCGGGATGAAGGTTACACGTATGAAAACAAGGAAAGAACCATGAGGGTAGTAGCATTGGTATTACAAAAAAGATATATCACATTTTGTCTTTCAGGACACCATATGAGACATCAAAAAACTCTACCAGCAAGTATAGTTAAGACAAATGAGATGAGAGCTCTGGTGTGTTATTTAAAATGGTGCCTGCTTTCCTCCAGTCATACATGGAGGACCACTTGAAGAACAAGAACCGTCTGGAGCGTGAGTGGGAGGCCATGTGCTCCTACCAGGCCGAGCCCGGCACCTGCAGCGTTGGTCACGGCGAGCAGAACTCCAAGAGGAACCGCTCCGACGCTGTGGTCGTGTGTAAGTCCAACCAGACGGTTGTATGTCCTTTATTTACGGGAAAGTATTCAACCATGTTGCTTCATCACATACGTTTTAATCAGAGGCTCCAGACAATTAAAGCTGGGGTATGTAAGATTGTAATGTAGTCTGTAACTTTTCAAACAATATATATTTTAACATATTTCTTCACTCTGTCACTAGATTGATGTTAGAGAGGTAATCTCTGAAAAAACTAAAAAAAAATATTGTCCCCTTGCTTCTCCAGGTGGTAAATAAGCATTTCTAAAAAGAAAAAGTGACCCGCCATTTTCCAGCCAATAAAAACAAAGTTTGTAACCAGCCAATAAAAACCGAGCTTGAATTTGAATCAGCCAATAAAAACAGAGCTTGAATTCAAATTTCAACAGACCACAAGGGGGCAGAGCCATATATGGCTCTGAGGGGGAGGGATCAGAATGCTTTGCTTGTTGAAATTTTTTCTAAGTTCTGCTGTTCTACAGAAACTGCAGACTGAACCTTTAACAGGGAAACAAATTAAAACAAGGCTTTATAAAGATACCTGAATAATTCAAACATGAGCATTAAAACATGAATTTAGAGGTTGCACTGGCGCAAATAATTTAGTAGTTACTCAAAAATACTTTTGATTTGTTCAAAATGATGTTTTCATTATTATCTTACTCAAACGCATGACACACAGATGTGATATTTTATTATTATCCTTCAAACGTTGCACCGTGTACACAAAATAACCTTAATTTGCATGCTTTAGTTGACATTTTAAAACAAACGTGCTCCACACCAGCTGTGAAGAGCTACGTCTCCTCATTGTGTCAAGAAGAAAACACTGTTTGCATATGATTATGGAGTAGCCTTTACAGGTTGTAAACTGCTTGTCCCTGTCATCCATCACTTTGTCCCTCAGCCGGCTGGACAAACTTTGCTTGGGTGCCACAAGAGGCAGCTGTTGTTCTTTGCTTTATAATACATGTAGTCTCTGCTGCAAGAATGCCAAGCAAACAATTTGTGAGTGGAATAAATAGAACAAACATAGCTACAGATGCACTGTATTGTAATCCTACCAATTATCTGGGTTTCCATCAAAAATGTATTATTAATTTTGGGGGGAAATAATGAGAACATAGGGAAAAAAAGTTTGGAACAGATTTCTTTTTTTTTGTTGCTAAAACTGACTTTGTTTGTATTAGAAACATGTCCAGCGCTAGCTCACATTGGATAAAAATATGTGTTTTCTCTGTTTTAGGCCAAATTGTGATTAATTGTTCCCCTAAAAGGCTTTGTTTCATGTTTAAGCCTACCATTTGCTCGACGTTGCATTTTAAATTGTTATATTTTGCCTCTACTACCAACTTCAGACATCTCAAAACGAGCTAACTAAACATTTGTTTCACATCTTCTAAAAGTTCTCAAACATCATCACACATTTTCCTGTATTTCACATTGAAAACAACTACAGCTTGAAGATCTAAACTAAAATCAACCGGAATTAGAAAAACAACAAATTTTTCTATGAGCAAATAACATATACAGGTAGCCCCCGACTTACGAGCGCTCTGACCTACGAGCGCCCGGACTTACGAGCTGGCGAAAGAGAAGTAAATTTGTAAAAAATACAGCACTTTTTTGTGTTTTTAGATGAAAGTGTGTTGGCTAACCGTTTGGAAACACGTTTCCGACCATGTTTATGAACTAATATGAACGTTTTTGATGAAAAACGAGTGTTCGTAGTAGCGCTAGCATAAATGTTCCAACTTACGAGCGAAAATCCGGACTTACGAGAACACGTGCTTCGTGTTCCAACTTACGAATTTTCGTGTTACGAGCAACTCGCAGGAACGGAACTCGCTCGTAAGTCGGGGACTACCTGTACAATAAAAATAAAAATAGGTTGAACCTCTGTGTCTGAAAAGTGAAGCCAATGAAGCTCATTCATTCAGGGTGTGTCACAAAACGCTTGTTGAATTCAATAACTGATTTTAAGCTTTCTTCAACTCATCACAATATAATTTTGTAAATTGTTGTTGTTTATTGTGACTGCGGTAGCTCAGTGGTCAGTGTTGCAGCCTTGAAATCCTGAGGCTGCAGGCTCAAGTCCAGGTTGCGTCAGGAAAGGTGTCTGGCATAAAACAAATGTCACATTTTTTGTGCACAATTAATTTGGCTGTGGTGAGCCTTGAATAAAGGAGCAGCCCAAAGGCAAACAACATCATGGTTCAGTTTTTTTTTTACAAACACAATGAAAATGTCCTTTCTTTAGGGTGGAGCTACCTTGTGATTGACAGTTTACTGCTATGAAACTATGACTTGTGAATTTTAGTCTAAAATTAAATCACATGCCATCACTGCGGCACCTTGATGAAACAAAATACAGTTTATGATTACTGTCAGTCAGATTAAACACAAACAGTCCTCTAAGACTCTTGAATAATACATCAAAATGTTTTTTTTATGTATTTATGAAAGAGAAAATCTTTGAACATTTGAATTTGCAGCAAACTAAAGCACTAGGGTGAGTTCAAATTAATTCAAAATATTAATCTTGAGGCAGATTAATTTGTTTCTATAAAAAGGGGATTTTAGAGATTACAACTTTGAGTCTTCTTAAGATAAAAACATAAGAAGATCTGAAGAAAATCTTGAGATAAAAGTTACTTTTTCACTTGAAACAGGAGTTTGGAGCAGTGTCTGATGAAAGTCCGGTGAAACGGCACTTCCTTTAGGTTTTATATTCCTGCGTTGCTCTTCAGATGTGTGTCGTTGCTGTGCAGGGAGTGTTGCAACACAAACAGATGAATTATGCACCTTCGTTGCAGATGATCATTCTCGGATCACCTTGAAAGCAGAGAATAACCACGTCAACTCCGATTACATCAACGCAAGTCCAATCGTGAGTATCGTTAATGGTGGCTTTGTATATATATACTTTTTTATCAATCATTTCTGAAGCCCTATTGTGATTACTGATGAATATTACTCCTCCAAAATATGTATTTTGTAGCTTACTTATTGTTAATCCTGGCTGAATTTCGTTGGTACTGTTGAATGCAAATCCTTGATTTCCTCTATACATGTACCCCAAAAAATTATTCAGAATCTACTTTTTTTGGTTTTGACTGATCAAATATAAGAGAACAGTGTTAGAGAGGGTTATTTCTGTGTGCATGTTTTGTTTTGTATATTTTTATTTATTTCCACCAAAACATTGTCAGTCATGATTTCCCCTGAGGCTGCTGAGAAGGGATTCCATCAAAGGGAGCAGGAAGCTATGCATTTCAAATCCAGTGCCAAAATTTCTGAGGAGACAGATGAGGGGTGGGGGTGAGGGGCGCACGCAGCTGCTCTAAAAGGCCATTACTCTTCAGAAACAAACAATGGAGACCCGCTGATGCTGATTTATTCCTCCTTTTTTTTTTTACGAAAACTCACTTTCAGAGAGTAACTCTGATCGCAGCACAAAAAAAAGGCCAATAATTGGTTCAGATCTGTGTAAAAGTTGCAGCTGAAATGCAAACGTTGAAGGAGGGTGATGCAGCGGTGAGAGGACAAAAGGGCAATAATTGCACCACAAAAGAGACCCCCGCCTGAGCCGAGCAAACCTGTGACAACTACGTCTGTCAGTGTGGCGTCTTCCTCCTCATTAGCTTCAGAGGCCACAGCCTTACGAGTAAATAATCTGCCACTTCTGTTTTTCTGGGGATCTGAGTTCAGAAAGGGGAAGCGAAGGGGGTGATCTTCACTCCCTGGGTCGCGGGGTGGGGCAGCCACACTGTGAGAAACCTGATTATAATGGCAAACGTTTGACCACTCCCATTTGAGCAGCATCATTAGGAACACTTTGGAGGGATGTACCAAAATATAGATACTGGTCTTCTTTTATTTCCGTACAAAAGTTGTGTGGTTCTTCCATGATTTCATTATCATTAGTTATCATTATCAAGTTATCATTTATGGGATTGTCTTGTATTGTGTTTTTTTGTAAAAAAAAAAAAAAAGAACAAATTTAATAAACATAAACATAATTTGGGATTGCCTAAAACGCAGCCACCTATTATTATCCACCTGACAAGGGTCCTAATCTTCCTTCAACTTGAATGCGGCCCGAACCACAACGCGTTCCCCCACCAATGTTAAACTTTGTACCAAAACAACGGGCTCGGCACCGTGATGTGTGCTCTTACATTTTATTGGCGTTTCGAGTTACCATGGCGACGTAATTTACAAACAAATACATAATTTTTCACTCTGATTAGCCTCTAACTACCACAGTGAGGTCACATGACCCGGAGCGGAGAGGTCTCTGGACAAAACGCTCGTCATTGCCCGATCTGTTACGGATGCCGATCCGTAGCGTCAGCTCCTTTGCGCATGCACTAAAAGTAATACTTCCAGGTTGCACGGATCGCTGTTAATTTACTTAGAAAATTACGATCCTTATGTTGCTAATTCACGCCACTCGTCATTTCTGTTAAAATTGTTGACGTATTTACGTCATTGGTTAAAACGATATGCAACGGATACCGTATTTTTCGGAGTATAAGTCGCACCTTTTTATCATTTTTTCATGGCCTGCGACCTATACTCCAGGTGCGACCTATATGGCTTTTTATCAAATACAGGTAGTCCCCGACTTACGAGCGCTCTGACCTACGAGGTTCCGGACTTACGAGCTGGCGAATTTTTGGAAAAAACGCAAAAAATACCGAGTTTTTCTGTGTTTTTTCACCACAGTTCGTTAGCTAAACATGTGGACACACGTTTCCGATCATTTTTATGCACTCGTAAGCAGTTTTTCGATGAAAAACGAGTGTTTGTAGTCGCGCTAGCAAAACCGTTCCAACTTACGAGCGAAATTCCGGACTTACGAGACACGTGGCGGCCGTTCCAAGTTACGAATTTTCGCTTTACGAGCGCCTCGGAGGAACGGAACTCGCTCGTAAGTCGGGGACTACCTAGCTGATTTGTAATCATTTATTAACAAAAATCAAACTGAGACACACTCTTACAATAATGTCAGCTAACAATTTTTTTTAGGTGTTTATCCTGCTAAAATTATGCATTTATTAAAGAAAAGTTCAGCTCAGACACATATTTGCTATAATTTTTTATCAAACAATTAATTGTTTTTAAGTGTTAATCTTCTTAAAAACCTTGCTGTGCGCTCCTGTGGAAGAGACATTTGCAGCAGAGCTAAACACGGTCCACATTTTGACGTAGGTGCGACCTATACTCAGGTGCGACCTATATATGGATTTTTCCAATTCTTTGACAATAATTGGATGGTGCGACCTATAATCGGGTGCGACCTATACCCCGAAAAATACGGTACTTTGGGTAAAAAAAATTAGGCTGATGTAGTGCAGATTCACCACGGAGTGGTGCTGTTTCACCATGGAAATAATTATTTCCATATCTTGCAGGGTTTTCTCATTCAGCCCGTCGCATATCATTTTTACCAATGACATAAATATTTCAGTGATTTTAACGGAAATACGAGTGGCGTAAATTAGCAATATGAAGATCATATTTTCTAAGTAAATTAAGACAGTTCTTATTCATAAACAGAATTATAACATTGTCTAGGAAAATTAATCAGTTTATTGAAAGAGATATTTTAAGTAATATTAATAAATATGGTATGTTTCATTCATATATTTTAATTATATGTGTTGTATTAAATCAGCTTACAGGATACATTTCCTTAATCTTGAATATTCAACGGTAATCCGTGTGATCCCAAAGTATTACTTTTAGTGCATACACAAATGAACTGACACTACGGATCGGCTTCCGTAACAGATCGGGGAATGACACCGTTGATTAATGTTTGGAGCCATTTGGGTTCAAGATGGCTGCCACAGCTACCTCAGAATACTTTAAATTGACTACAACTCTGTCATTCTTTGAGATATTCAGCTGAAATTTGGTATGGTCATAGCTGATAGTGCGTTGTTACACATTCCTAATGCAAATTATTTATGCAAGATGGCCGCCTTAGCTGAAAAGAAATAAAAACGTGATTATTCAGCTATTTTAAAAGACATTGAGCTGAAATTTGGTGTGGTGGTACTTGACAGTGATGCACAACAGGCTCTGAATTCAAATCTAAAATGTCAAGATGGCTGCCAAAGCAAATTTCAAATGGATATAACTCAAAGGTTTTTAGAGCTATTTAGCTGAAATTTGGTGTATTGGTAGCTGAGAACAATCCCTAACCGACTTGTTGCAAATCAAAATCCAAGATGGCTACCATAGCTTAAAGTAAAAACTGATTATAACTCATTGATTTGTGGCCATATTCATCTGAAATTTTGGTATGGTCGCAGCTGAGAGCGAACTCCAACGAGTATTCTCATACTGTGATAAGCGCAGCAACCATTTAATGTCCAATCAAGACACGGCCTCTAAAAGTTGAGACGTTTCTCCTTCTTTCTGAGCTTTTATTTTTTTCTTCCTGTACCAGCTATTTTACTTGAAGCCAAAGAGCACTCCTTTTTGCATTTTTCTTTTGTTGCAGTCTATCGTCTCCCCCACAATGGCGAGGGGAGGACAGCTGAAATGCAGGACTACGCTTTCATGTTTCCACTTTAGTATTCATGTCGGGATGTGAGCACACAGCTTCAGCATGTCTGCGTCCTTGAGATTGGCTGAAAGGACCGGCTAGCATTCGGCATCACCCTTTTATTTCTGCGGGGGAGATTTTTCTTTTTCTTCTTTGTCTAATCCATGTAAGGAATTTCAACCAGGAAGGATGACAGGAAGAAACTGAACAACATCGTTATGGTTCATTGAGGACTAAGAAATATTTCCCTCATTTGTGGTATTTTTGGAAATTCCTCTGAACATTTTTACATTTTTATTCTCTAATGTTTTACTTCTGCCCCTCTCCCCTCTTGCGCAATTTATTCCATGTCACAAAATAAAAGCCTAATTACAAAAAAGTAATGTACTGTATTGAGATAAAGCTGTACACTATAATACACTAGTATGTTTATAATTGAATATAACTCTGTTTCTGCTCAGACGTACTTGTAATTTCCACAATGTTTGATTATAATAAAAAAGTATTGTGACTTTTTACCATCTTAAGTAAAACAGATGAAAAATCCAATTACTTTGTAGAATATGTTTTTATTTATCAGTTTAAAAAGCTTTCAAAGGATTAAAAACTTACTCCAGTAGTTTTAGATATCTAACACAAAGGGATAAAAGTATAACAGTAAAATCAAATGACACGTAAAACCCAATCAAGCACTTAATACGCTGTATTTATTACAATATTATTGTTTAAAACATATACTGTTTCTTTTTTTAATACTGTATATTTTTGCTATCCTTGCATGCAACTGGGACCTTGAGTACACAATTTTGTTCCACCTCATGTACCATGTGATGAGAATGACAAAAAAGAACCTTGAACGTGAACATAATTATTGTTATTTTAATATTTGTGTTAACAGGAAATGGGTTTAGAAAAGACACAAAGCAAAGTGAAATGCAGCTATAGAAGGAAAAGTGACACAGTCAGGTTGCTTTTTCAGATTAAATACAAGTTGATACAAACTTAAAATGTAAGACTGTGACTTTTTTTTAACTAATGAAAGATGTCTTCTTCCTCAAACAACTTTT
>JBBPBX010086268.1:0-14933 GCA_038048925.1 Garcialebias charrua | reverse complement strand
GCGCAGGCTTCAGTGAGTCGTGCGCTCCCCTTGGTCATCAAGCCGCTCCTCATATTAACACCCAGGTACATAAAATCTCCCATACACCGCCGCAGAACAAGTACGGATTAAGACTGATCTTGTGCCAAACACCATCGGAGCAATAGATTATTATATCTGATTCGAAATATAACCTGCAGAATGTGGCTGCGCGATGACCAGGAGGAGCGCGCATGAGAGAAGCTGCTGAGCGCGCGCTGCTCTCCGCCGTGCGTCCATCTCCGCCACACATAAAAAAGAAGTGCCCAAAGTACCGATCCGTTCCGAGCCGAGTGGAACCTGCGCTTGTGTGCCACCCCCACCTCCTCTTCCCCCCTCCTCCGCCTCCATCACCTCGCCCTCAGCTCCGTGCGCCGCGTGAGACCAGCAGACCCACCAGTCTGGACCACTTTCTGCGACACACGTGCACTCTGAGTCCAGGAACAGGGGTTTTTGTTTCCAACATCGCACAGAAAGGATGTGGGGCTTGTGCTGCAAAACATGTTGGCATCTTGCAGCGTGGCATTTATTGTCCACCATCTCCTGACCACCTCCTGTCCGTGCTGCGGCGAGACGTTTGTTTGAAGCCATTTTCAGATCAAACCATTTATTCTTGATTTCTGATACTGTACGACCCACGGGACACACAACATATGCACTACAATATTAATATGATGTTAACTGTAGTTTCGAGACAATTTAAAATGCTTCTGTTGAAAAACACATCCGACACTTGCGGGGGGGTGGGGGGTAGCGGTGCCACTCTTCTGAATAAGTGAAACTATAATGTAACACAGTAAAATTAAAGATATTTGACCATCCGACACTTGCGGGGGGGTGGGGGGGTAGCCACAGCGCCACTGAGAGCAGATCTCCGAACGCGTGAAGTTCCTCTTACTTCTTGATTTTGAATGAATGGACACTTCCTGCTGTCAGAAGGCAGGAAACGTGGCCTTATATGGTGTTTTGAGGGGTGGGAATTATGTAAATGACCTCTACGCGAGCACGCGCAGGTTGATAGAACAGGTGGGATTCATCATATTTACGCAACCCATTTACACACGTTTCCTGTGGATAGAAGACTTTGTTGGATCTGACGTGGCATGTTCGTACGAACGCTCCGTACGAACAAAAGTAAGAGAAATTTAGGATAAAAATACGAACATTTTCGTGCATGAGGGCCATTGAGATTTTCTGCTACAATGCACTTGGTGTCTCTCATTACATAAGGAAGCTGGGTAAAAAATCTCCCAGCAGATATTTACTCGTCATGTGCCATCCCTCGGGAACATCAAGAACATTTTACCAACAGCGACGCATACATGCATAAAAAAATGAACCCTAATGAACTAATGAGATCTTTGCGTGGCGCACAAAACGTCATTTGGTTAGAGCCGCAGCGTTAACAGGAGCTGACAACAAATGTCATTTTAGCGTTTCATTTACTGAACACAAAGATGTTCAGAGCTTAAAGTGCGACTAAACCCCTGTGGATCGGTAACTCCTCCTTCCAAAATCTCCCTGAAAATGGGCGTGTCGAGAGACAAGGAGGGGTGGAGGTAGAGTTGTGCTTTTGTTCACGCCTCCACCTGCAACAACCTAAAACAAATTAAACCTCTAGCCAACAACATACACCAAGCAACAACAAAGAATAAACATGTAGATGTATTTATCCATTCCACCCATTCCATCCAAAACCAAAGGCCTAAAAAAATGAAAATGAAAAGAAAAATAAAACCGCTTGTCAGGAGTGAAATGCAGCACTTCCATATAAGGTATGCACTTCTCATCTCTGCAGGGGATTGGCTCTGCTTGAACCACCTGTGTGACATCACACATGAGCAGACATGTCACACATGAGCATTTGCACAAATAAGAAAATTAAGGTGTAATCCACCAGTTCAACCCATAGAACTACCGTAAACACATTTTTAGACCAAATATTGCCAATTTACACAGATATGCACAATTATGTGAGAATAAACACAGCCATAGTGCTAGATAACATTTTAAACACATTCTAGGGAGTTTATCAGCTAAAAAAAGTTAATTTTGGGTTTAGTCGCACTTTAAGGTGGAAAAAATGAAGTAACACCTAAACATTAGTAATGTTCTGCTTGTCTTTGTTTTATTCTTCCTCTTATAGTTAATGCGGTTTAGGCACCTCTGTATGTTGTTGGTTATGAAAACAAAAAATTCATTAATACTTTTTGGTTTATTTAACAAGAACAAAGAAAATTTAGGCTGAAAACGACCATTCATAGCATACATCACAGGGTTTCCATTCATTTCTAAAGTGAGTTTTTAGGACTTAAAAACAAGAAAACACTACTATAAAAGTGAAAATAAAGAAATTCATAAAGTTAGCCAGATGAGGATCAAAGTTTGGAGTTTTCGCTAATCTGCTTTACATGAATAAATAAACAGAAACATGTTGTCACATTGTGCTGGAAGCTGAAAATGCTTATTAAAAGCAACCACTAAAAACAATGGCTAAGAATATATTAAAAATAATAAAACAAATACAACTGAGTTGTCTATTTTAGAGCAACAATACATATAAATCCCATTAGAGTCTGCCAACTAAAAATGGCACTGTTTGCACTGAATGGCTAAAATTGTTTTACTTTTTTTAAAGTGAAAGTTCAACCATGAGTATGACAACTTCTTATTTTATCTGTATACATTATGATAAACCTTTAAAACATATAACTGCCAACATGTGGCTGTATTTAGGAGCAAAGATCCAGATGTCAGCATGTGGAATGAGCTGTATCAAGTAAAACCAAGAGGTGGAAGGGCAGCAAACAAACAACAAACAAACAAACAAACAAACAAACAGGCTCTCAGCAGTGGTAAGGGAAAACAAATAATGATGGACTCATGAGTGATAGCAGAGCCTATATAGGCTGAGAGGAATGACTGCAGCTGAGACTGATGAGCGGATGAGGAGCAGGTGTGAATTACTGCCAGTAACACAGGAAAATACGACAAACACGAGCTATTTCAAATAACAGCCAAAGAAAACATAGTAAAAGATAAAAACAAATACAAAAAAAATGAATGAACACAAAACATCATGACACTTGCTCCTTTAAAAAACTAAAACTGAAACTGGGATGTTTGATTCCTTTGGGCTCTTCAGCAGACGACTGAATCAAATGAACATCAGTGGTTTCAGAAACTGTTCTTATTCGGGTCGAACAGTTTGTGTTTTTGATTTATGAGAGAAATAAATGAGCTAGAGGAAAAACTCAGAGAGAACCGTCGATTGTGAGTCACATTCTGCCACTACGACGTCAACATTTCATCATTTCTCACCATTTTTTGGCCTGAAGTTGTTGGATAAAATTGTGAAATGCTCATCTGAATCATGAAGCAGCTGAGGTTGTGATGAAAGAATCAGCCGCCTTCGTCTCTGTGCTGTTTGCTGAAACATGAGGTCACATCAAGCAGGCTGCAGATTAAAACTAAAAATCCCAGATTACAGGAATTAATGTTCAGACCCTGAGAAACATAGCATAGGCTCACAGCCACGCGGGTCAAGTTCATGGAGCCTATACTGTGTGTGTGTGTGTGTGTGTGTGTGTGTGTATGTGTGTGTGTGTGCATACATGTTGGTCAACTAACTGAACTAAGATGATTACTGAAAGGCGGAAATGCTCTATTTACTGGGTGTGCCACATCTGAGGACCTGAAACGTTCATACAGGTTGAGAAACAGCCGAGACATGCGTCAACCGTGTAGATGTCGTTAAACTGCACAGTTTGAAGCAAATTTAGACTTTTTGTGTTATCCTTTAGTTTTCTGCTTCAAATCAGCTCGTGCAAGTTGAAAAGGCAAATTTATAGTTGCGTATTTTTAAATTTGTAGTTGTGTTTTAAACTTTAGAGCCACCGTACAAAGCTTTAGTCTGACTTACCATCAAGTGACTCGGGGACAAATGAGCCGATGTGGTGCGTTAGCAATAGTTGTAGTGTTATTTTATAAAATAAGGCAAAAATAAAAAAATGCTTATGGTGTTCTGAATCAATGAGCAATTATGTTTCAGATATTTACTGATGGTGGTAAAAAAAAAAAGAGATGAAGACAATACTGCTTTAATAAAACAGAGCTGCACTGATTTGTTATTGCTACACTAGAAAAGTGTAAGAAATGAACTTTGTGTATTTGTGCAAAACGGGTGTAAATGCAAAGCTCTGAGTACTAATGGCATGAAAATGGTGTGTTTTGTGAGAAGTTCCGATTTGTGTCCAAGCAAGAAATCACCAAGATTGTATTGTTATACATATTTAGATTCAGTTGTGCAAACCATGTGGCTTTCAAGGTGCTGGTTTTGTTAGTTTTTCTTAAATTTTCATTAATTAGGAGTTTTTGTTCTATTTCCTTGTTGATTTCCATATTTTGTATTTTAAGCCTCACCTGCTGTGTGTTCATTCATCAAGTTGCCTCCTTCATGCTTCTTTCTTTTTCTGCAGATACCTAGTTCCTCTCCATTAGTTCCCTACTTATACCCAGTGTTCAGAATCAGAACAAGCTATTGTCATTGCACCGAGGAACAGCAAGAACATGTGCGTACAGTCGTCCGAAAGATGGGCGGCGTGCACGAAGCTGCTACTATAAAAGCGCGGCCCTCTTATTCTTATTCAGAATAATATTTTGCTTAGATGAGAAAAGGGAAGAAAACATGAGGAGAGATGGTATACAAATAAAGATATCTCACACCGTGTCCTAGACAGGGCACGGTTTGAGGCATAAAAAAACAACTATCACAGCATAGCAACATCCTTTGTTCTTTGTCACATCCTTGTCTTTAATTATTTCACGCTGCCTTCATGTCAAGATCAAATTACCGTGGTTTCCGGTGTATAATTAGCAGTCGTTTGCAAAGATTTGTCAGTCCTGTGACTTGTATGTTTTTTTTTTCATATTCATAGCACAATTTTTGACTTGACGCTTTAAATTTTGAAGAACTGCAACAGCGAGTCCTCCCATGTGTGCTCGCTTCACTCAGCTGGTGCAGGTGGAGGAACGCTGGAGAGCTAGGGGCTCTAGCCGCAATGGATGGATGGATGGCGCTGCGCCGTGCCACGCCACCCCACCCCACCCAAGTGAAATGAAGCTAATTTGACCATTAAAGTGTATGGAGGACCAAACTGACATAATAATAAATAAAAGAATATATATATATATATCCGACGTAAAATAATAAATATATCAATCAAAGTAGAAATATATATCCTACATAATAATAAATAAAAGAATAAATATATAAATCAAATTAGAAATATATATTTTAATGAGAAATAAAAGCATACATATATACAGTATATTCTTTTTTTATTTCTCCTTACATATGAGTTTCCGTCAATAAAATACATATTTTGCTTTGCCTTTTATTTTTTTTGCTTCTCCCTTTTCTGGTCGATGTATTTCTCGCTGTTTTTCCGTTTGCTGTATTTATTGCTGTATTGTTTGCTTGCTGTATTTCTGCCTCATCGTTATGTTAATGAGGAGGGCTGCTTTCTAAGTCCAGCTCTACTATTGGTCAATAAACAGGAAAGAGAACGATCAGCGGGCAGCAAATATCCAGGTCTTCCAACTGTTCTTGTGTGGTACACAGTTTTGTGCAAACGACAAGCCACTTCCTCCAAAATCTGGACAACTAATGAGTCAGCTTCAGTATCCGTGTCTGCAGCTACCTGGACCAGCCACTCACTCAAAACATCGACTCGAAACAGTAAATAGTCATCACTGACTGTATTACTTTCAGCTAAGCTAGCAACGTGCCTTAATTCCTCAGCAATCCTACGGTACATCTCTAATCGTTGTTCACTTCGTCTCAAATAAGGAGCTCTCCTAAGAAGACCGCAGCGCAGGCATGCTCAATCGATCAACACACTGACCGTTCTCTTTCCTGTTTAGTGCATTAAGGAAAAGTTAAACTAAGACACACCTTTGCTATAATATCAAGCAAACAAATACATGTAATTGTTTTTAAGTGTTAATCTTGTTAAATTTTGAAGAACTGCAACAAGTCCCCTCGTGCATGCTTGCTTCACTCAGCTGTTGCAGGTGGAGGAACACTGGAGAGCTAGTGGCTCCAGCCCCGATGGACGGATGGATGGATGGATGGCACCCCCCAGACGAAATGAAGCCATTTTGACCATTAAATAAACTCATATTAAACATGACGGGTCAGCGGTGACTCATAATAAATGCAACTTGTATGTTTTTTTCTCTTCATGATGCCTTTTTTTTTTACTGATGCAACTTATACACTGGAAAATACGGTAGGTCAATTATTTCTTTAACTCTGTTTTTGATTTCAGGATGCTCATGGACTTCATTTTAGTTAAAATCAAAGTTTGAAAATAACCTTCACCTCTCTGCCTCTGGAGTAGTTCTCATATTACCGGTAGGTGTTTCTCCTGGTCAGAGTAAGTGAAAAAAGATTGTGCAAAATAAAGTAAAATTGCAGCTTGAATTTACATACACATATAAGGAAATAATAATTAAATAAATTAATTGAAGGACGTTTTTCCCCATCAAACCTGCTGTAAATGAACTAAATATGTGATTTGCAGGGAGAAACTCTGTACTGGTGGTTTTAGTATTAACAGCAAAGCCCACAAAGCCTTTGGTCAGTTGTTTATGTCCAAGGGGATGAGTTTTATGTCAAATGTTCAGAGCAAAAATGCTGCTGGCGTCTGCAGCTGTTAAATCAGACACTGGAAAGCGGGTCAAAAAATAAAAATGAAATAAACCATCTGCGTGGATGTTCCAGTTTGTGGGGAGTACTTATGAGTTAAGAACCAAGGATTTCTGCATCACGTTGGACGTGGTTTGGTTCTGATATAAGAGATTTTATATTAATATATATATATTTTAATACATTTTTGCGTGTTCAGACACCCAAAAGCTTAATATTTGAAAATTTTCTAAACGGCAAAGAAGTGTATTTGGGAGTGTCATTATTCTTTGGCTTGATTCCACCTGATTCTCCAAACTGAGCTCGCTCTTGCTGCAGGAAAGATCCTGCTGCTCATAAACGCTTCACACAAACTCACATCGACTGACCCAGAATTGTCCTTTGTTGTGTTTAAAAAGACAATATTCCTGAAGGTGTCACTGTAGAAGCGAATGTGCATTGAACTTCCTGTCCGACACCGGAAGTGCCTGTATTCCATTGGCGGAGTATGGATCGCGGGTGTTTTTGAAAGTTATTTTCATTCATTTTATCGGAGCAAACACAGCTTTTGTTTAAACGGAACGTTTACTGAAATGTCCTACCGGGGTTCAGGTACCTGCTGTGCTGTTCGCGGCTGCACCAACAACCGGACCAAGCTAAATCTTTGGCTAAAACAACAGTGTTTTCAACACGGACCCAAAACAAAGAAAGAGTGTTCCTGCATCCTTCTCTATGGCTGTGTCTGCGCGATCAGGTAACACCTGTAATTTCTTTTTATTCAGGGAGGGTTTATTAATGAGAGTTTTGGATGATTTACTGTCTTAAAACGATATATGTCAGGCGCGACCAATATTTTTAGCCGAGATAGCTGCTAATAAACCTTAGCCGAGAGGCCTGAGCTAACGCGTTCGCTATTTATGTATTTTTAAATTATGTCAGCGCGATCAGGTCACATCTGTTATTTCTTTTTATTCGGGGAGGGATATTAATGAGAGTTTTGGATGATTTACTGTCTTAAAACGATAGATCTCAGATGCGACCGGTATTTTTAGCCGAGATAGCTGCTAACAAACCTTAGCCGAGAGACAGGAGCAAACGCGTTCGCTATTTATGTATTTTTAAATTATGTCAGCGCGATCAGGTCACATCTGTTATTTCTTTTTATTCGGGGAGGGATATTAATGAGAGTTTTGGATGATTTACTGTCTTAAAACGATAGATCTCAGATGCGACCGGTATTTTTAGCCGAGATAGCTGCTAACAAACCTTAGCCGAGAGACAGGAGCAAACGCGTTCGCTATTTATGTATTTTTAAATTATGTCAGCGCGATCAGGTCACATCTGTTATTTCTTTTTATTCGGGGAGGGATATTAATGAGAGTTTTGGATGATTTACTGTCTTAAAACGATAGATCTCAGATGCGACCGGTATTTTTAGCCGAGATAGCTGCTAACAAACCTTAGCCGAGAGACAGGAGCAAACGCGTTCGCTATTTATGTATTTTTAAATTATGTCAGCGCGATCAGGTCACATCTGTTATTTCTTTTTATTCGGGGAGGGATATTAATGAGAGTTTTGGATGATTTACTGTCTTAAAACGATAGATCTCAGATGCGACCGGTATTTTTAGCCGAGATAGCTGCTAACAAACCTTAGCCGAGAGACAGGAGCAAACGCGTTCGCTATTTATGTATTTTTAAATTATGTCAGCGCGATCAGGTCACATCTGTTATTTCTTTTTATTTGTCCCTCCTCTTTTAACAAAACGAGTGGTGTTCCCACATTTTTAATGAACTAAAACAACAAATTTGGACTGTCTTCAACTGTATTACTCGCATGTAAACAAACGGTGTTTCCGGTCAACCGGAAGTCGTGTGCACATTTCGCGCAAAGCGTCATGGGACGTAGGAATAATGTGGATAGTCTCTCCTTCTCTGGGTAATAGAAGTGTGTCCTTCCTGGGTGTAAACGTCAAATTGTTTTGCCTTCAAACTCAAAACTTCTGACAACCATGGAAACATTCACACTTTGGGTCTTGAGTCTCTGAAAGCCTCTAAAACTCATGGACTAACCCTCATTAAGGCTCAAAATGTGAACAGCTCTAGAGGTTTTGAACTGGAGAAGCTTGGACAGAATTTCTTGTTGTTTTTGACTTCTAGATGCACCATCGTCTGGGTCATGTCATGGATGGTTAGACTTCACTCTGATCACGATGCAGGAAAACAAACCTGTTGAACTTTTGACTTTTTGCAGCTCAGTTACTGCACAACTTCACGTTCAGATTCACTTCCACAGAAGACAATACATTGTGTACTTGCATTAATAAATGTTGCTAAATGCTCCCTTTTATGAATAAATATTATTTTTGCCATATTTATATACAAGCGCATATACATACTTTGTTACATCAGTCTTTCTTGAGATGTGAGATCGTTTGGAGGCAATACAACCTCTGTAGTGAGATAGGGTTTTGGTCTGGGCACACTTTTAACAGGTGTTTACACTGTGTACTGTCTCACCCCACAAATATATATATTTACATGAATGATTGTAGCAAACTTAATTAATCTCCCTTGAAGAAAGACAAAGAATCCCGTAATAAATGCACAATTCTGTAACGTTTATTGTCAGTTTGAATAATAACAATATGCAACTGGGTACTAGACTTCTTAACAAACAGACCACAGTCAGTGAGGATCCACAACTTCTCCTCCTCCACCATGACCCTCAGCACTGGCTCTCCTCAAGGATGTGTGCTGAGCCCTCTCCTGTTCACTCTGCTCACATATGATTGTGCAGCCACCCATCCAGGTTGTCATATAGGAGCCAAGATGGTGTAGTGGTTAGGGCGTTTGACTTGGGACCCGAAGGACGCGGGTTCGCGTCCCGGCCACTACACATCTTGGGGTGTCTATGAGTGCACACCTATTTCTCCAGCTCCCCGAGCGCCTTCTATGGCTGCTCACTGCACCGCCTGGTAGGTGGTTGGGTTAAATGCAGAGACGAATTTCGTCTGTGTATGGGAAACATACGCAGATGACAAGCTTAGACAATTATTATTATTATTATTATATTGTAAAGTTTGCAGATGATACAGCTGTGGTGGGGTGCATCACAAACAATGATGAGTCCAGCTACAGGCAGGAGGTGGAACACCTGGAGAGCTGGTGCAAGGACAATAACCTTCACATCAATGTGAAGAAGACAAAGGAGATGATTGTGGACTTCAGAAGGAACAAACACACCCACACCCCACTGAACATAAGAGGATCTGCGGTGGAAGTGGTCTCCAGCTACAAGTACTTGGGTGTACACATGAATGATAACCTCAGCTGGAGCAACAACACCACCAGCCTGATCAAGAAAGGTCATCAGAGACTCTACTTCCTCAGACGGCTGAGACGAGCTGGTCTGGGAAGCTCAGTCCTCACCTCCTTCTACAGGTGTGCAGTGGAGAGCATCCTGTGCTCCAGCATCAACGTGTGGCATGGAGGCTGCACAGCTGCAGAAAGAAAAGCTTTACAGAGAGTGGTGAAGGCTGCACAGAAGTCTGTTGGAGTCAGTCTCCCCACCATCACAGACATCTACACCTCCAGATGCAGGAAGAGAGCCACCTGCATCATGAAGGACCCCACTCACCCAGCACACACACGTTTTACCCCACTCCCCTCAGGAAGGTTAAGGAGCATTAAGTGTAGAACCACTAGACTGAGGAACAGCTTCTACCATGAGGCTGTTAGACTCATGAATATCTAACAAGAATAATCACTGCAAAATATCACATCATGTTGCTGCAGATCTGTTTCATGTTACTGTGTTCATTCCTGCTCATCTGCTCTTACAGACTCATGTTCGAAGTGATGTTTTTGTGCTACTGTGCTTAGTGTATTTTTAGTTGATGTTTTTCTTAGTTCATATCCTAGATGTTATTACTGTTCTTCTCTTACATTTTATTGTTGGATGTAACTGGGACCCTGTGTACATAATCTCGTTTCATCACATGTACCACATGTGGTGCGAATGACAATAAAGAATCTCTGACTCTGATAACAATATGAAACTTATGGCAGATATGGAATATGGATGAATAGCCAATAGTATTATTTCAGAAAATGAATGATGTAATAACTATGAAGATTTTGAGAAGGAGTATAGTTTCAATTTGGACTAAGGTTCTTAGCTCTTAATGTTAAAATTTAGGTAAGATTATCTCAGATTCGTGAATTAAATTATCTAAACAAAGTTGGCACCTAGCGTTCTTCTCTCATCAGAAGAAAGACGTTCGGTTCTACCAGGAGAGGCATCAGATTTCTCATTACCACAGCGGATGCGGAAAGAAGCTGGTGGCCGGCTCTCCCGAGAAGGATGTTTTTCTCAGGGCTGCGATTCGTCCGGCATTTAATCGCTCCTGGGTGTTAGAGCTTTTTCAGGACGTCCACCATCTCTCAGCAGGATACTTCTTCCATCATGGCTGTTGTTTCTAGGAGAGTCTCAGCAACGACTCTCCTTAGCAACTGTTTTCCATCTGCTCAGCTCAGCTCCTCAACTCTCTCCTCAGCTGCCGTACCACAACTGACCTGGTGTCCTGTTTACCTGACACCTCAGAAGATCGTGCCCCTAATTTCCAACCAATCAGAGTGCTTCTCACAGTGGGTGTACCCAGACTGTATAGTTAATGTAATTATAACCTCCATTCTCAAAGTCCCAAAGAAGATAACACAATGGCTTAGGGATGCACAATATTATCGGCCTGGTATCGGCCGATATTAACGTTAATTTTCAATATCGGACATCGGCCATTCCATTAGAATAACTCGCTGATATAGAAGGCGCCGTTTTTGCTGCAGCGGCAGTGCTACGTAATGACATTGCAGCACAACGTGATGACGTTGCCGCAGCAACGCAACGAGATGACATCAACCGATCTCACGGCGGAGAGGAAAATTAAAAATGGTGGTGTGGAAGTTTTATTTTTCGCAGTGGTGGAGAAAGTACTCAAACACTGTACTTAAGTAAAAGTACAAATAAACAGACAAAAATGTACTCTAGTAAAAGTAGAAGTACCATATTAATATTTTTACTTAAGTAAAAGTAAATAAGTACTTGCTTTTAAAAATACTTAAAGTATTAAAGTAAAAGTACTTGCTGAATGTATTAACTAATGCAATGGTCTACAATACCATTAAGTGTGCGTACTGTATGCATATTTTCTGTAATACATTAATAGTGTTGAGCCATTTTAATGAACAATGCTGCAGATAATGCATGTTTTTATTGTGTTTACTCTGTGACACAGTTCACACTTGGACTTTTGATTCTGTGTGTCAGAATTTCAGTGATGAGTTAAATACCATTAAGCAAAATAAGAAAGAGGAATGATTATACCTTTGAAAGTTTTTATTTAACACAAAATAAAACCAATGTGTCATTTTAACTGCAGTAAACACATTTAAGTAAAAGTTGTCTGTTTGAAAAAAGGAGCATTAGACACAACTAACAAAGGAATAGATCACTTCAACTCGTTTGTCATCAACTCTAGTTAAAATATTGTCTAGTCAATCTTGTAATGGATCAACAATGAACAATACTTTAACTTCCTGACAACATTTTCAAAACTTGGACCTGAGTGTCGAGACATTTGGAGAAATCTCTTGTCTCCTAACATCCCATGAACTGACACATTTTAATATTGCAGCAAGAATTTCTTGTTCAAGTTCAGAAGAAGTTGGTTTTCAAAGTTTTTGAGTCCATGTCTGGCTCTTTAGGGAGAGAGAATCTGTCCTGCTGTACTGAACAGTCTTTCAATAGTCTTTCAATAATATTTCAATAGTCTTTCAATAATATTTCAATAAAGCCATGGGTGTTGTGTATCTTCTGGATGAATCTTTGTGGTGGAATCCATTTTGTGTGTGTTAGTGGTGCTGTGGGTGCTCCCAGCTAAATGACTTATACACAAGAATATACATCATTGGTCCAGCTCTTCTTGAAGGCAGGTCTAATGTTACCTGTCCACTTTGCAGTGATTCAGTGGACCAACTCCCCTCTCAACATCAGTTACTTTCAAACTAACGACAAATCAAAAAGTTGCAACGTGAATGTAACTTGTAACTCAACACATTATAGAAATGTAGTGTAGTAGAAAGTACAGATACTTCATGTAAAATGTAGTGCAGTAAAAGTACCCACATTTAATTCTACTTAAGTAAAGTACAGATACATGAAAAATATACTTAAATACAGTAACAAAGTATTTGTACTTAGTTACATCCCACCACTGATTTTTCGTTGGTGAGGATGTTGGATTCCGAAGATTTGTGGACTACGATGAGCCTCGCTACATCATCCTCAGTCGGAGATATTTTTCCGACATAACGTTACCCGAGTTAAAACCGTCCTTTCCGACGACGTTCAGAAGCTCATAGCCGATAGCACATCTTGTTGGGTGAGGTTTACCACAGACATTTGGACGCCGTGTTAGCCCTGTTAGCATGATTAGTCTTACAGCACAATGGACAGACAAAAACATTGAACTTAAAAAGGCTGTCCTTCATGCACAGGATTGCAGAGGATCCCACACTGCAGCTAGGAACCTGGAACAAGTCTCCACAAGTGAGACAGCATCACAGGTGACTAATGCTAATAAATAACATTTAACGTTTTTTATTTAATATAAGTTAAAGTGCTATGCATATCATATGGCTATTACTGAATATATATCACCAGCTCCTACAGCTGTTGCAAATTTTTGTAGCAAATAGGCCTAAATAAGAGAGCTATGTTCTGACAAAGGAAAGTATATTAAAAATATCAGTATCTGTTATCAGCCAAATACGTGTTAACATATCGGCATATCGGATATCGGCCAAAAATCCAATATCGTGCATCTCTACGAATGGCCCTTTGTTTGTGTTAAAGCCATACATAAACACCATTCATTTGAGCAAAATGCAAGTTAGATTCTGGCACCATGCTGATACAAACAATGGGTTTCTTTGAATCAGAACTTCAACTGGGGGTTAGCTTCCTTTATTGCTATGGCAACCAGTTCTTGTTAATAAGAGTACAGGTCATTTCTTTGTTAGAGATTACTCTGAAGACTAAAGTCTGATCTTTATAAAAGGGGCTAATTAACACAGAGAATATGGATCCAGAGGTGGTCAGGATGTCAGGGTGGTCCAAGGGAGCGAGGTTTAACACACACAGAAAGAAACTTCCTGTGTCAGAACAGAGGGGTAAAAGAGACGCGGTGTCTCTGAGGACGCTCTGTCTCTTTGAGGATGGTTTGTCTTTGATAAGACCTCGGATGGATGGAAGCTACATCTCCCACTCAATAATCTCCAAGTGGAGCAGAAACCAACATAGTAAATGATGTTTTACTGGGCTGTGACTACAAAGTAGTATTGAACGCCTTTTTATTTTATTTTATCATGTCCTGGATGATTGACAATCTTCACCAGCATACTGACTACAAAGTAGTTTGTGAAACTGATAGTGAGGAAGCAGTTGACATCAGAAAAGCCTTTGAAAGAGCAGGTAGTGATGTGCACAGAGCTACAGAAGAATCTTTTGAGTGTTCACTTAGGCTAACAATCTGCACAATATTGGAGAAACCTTCTGAAACCCACCTGCCTGAGTTGATGTGTGGGGCTCATGCAGCGGATAAAATGAAAACTGTCCTTCTCTGTCACAGTGAACTAAATTGCACGAAGACTTGGCAATTATTTTTACACCAGATGCCCTTCTTGACGCAACCACAGACCACCAAGCTACCACAGCCCTGTGTGTGGAGCAGAGAGCTGCAATCTAGGGTGCCCAGGGGAGCAGATGATTGGATTAAAGGGCCTTGCTCAAGGGTTCAGAGTGAGGCAAATGAGGGTGGAGGCAGGTGTGGGTGCGTCATCAATCCCACCTTTTGATGTTGTTGGTACTGGGAGTTGTACCATCAATTTTTCAATCACAGGCTCACCACTCCACAATTTTGCTACTTGTGCATGCAAATTGCACAAGTATTCTCCTCCACCATAACTCTCAGCAATGGCTCCCCACAGGGCGGTGTGCTAAGCCCCCTCCTGTTCACTCTGCTAACATATGACTGTGCAGCGACCCATCCAGGCTGTCATATTGTAAAGTTTGCAGATGATACAGTGGTGGTTGGACACGTCACAAACAATGAGTCCAGCTACAGGTAGGAGGTGGAACACCTGCAGAGCTAGTGCAGGAAGA
>JBBPBX010086267.1:0-14933 GCA_038048925.1 Garcialebias charrua | reverse complement strand
GCTTAAAGGGACGGTCTGTTTCAATACAGGGAGTTGATTTGTGGAATGGTTTAGGAAATGAAGTTAAATCTGCAAAATCAGTGCTTGTGTTTAAAAAAATGATTAAAACTAAATTGTTAACAAAATACTAAAAATGACTTTAATTTTTTTATTGTACTAGAAAATTTTAGAATTGTAATGGTCGAACTCTTTTGGTTCGACTGCTCATTGACGACTATTGTTGGAGTGAATTGTTTGTATTGATTTTGTTTTTTGTTTTGGAAAAAAGGGGCAGGTATAATAAGATTTCTTCTTCTTCCTGCCACCTTTCATTTTTATTTTGTTGCTTTTAATATTACATGTAAAAAGGTTTTTCTTTTAGCACAATGTAAAATGAATAAATAAATAAAAGAAAAAAAGAAGACAATGGATGGATGGATGGATGGATGGATGGATTAAGTAGGATAAACTTTCTGACACAACCTTCACCATTTACCCGGGCTTGGGATGAGCAAAAGAGATGCACTGGCTTGTGCTTTCTAGTGGCTGGTTTGCTAACAAACTGGAAGCAGATCCCTCCATTTAATGTTTTGCTCATGAGTTGATTGCCTCTGTTTTCTCAGTGCATTGTGCTCCTGGACATTACTACAACTCCCGCACCCATCGCTGCATCCGCTGCCCAGCAGGAACCTACCAGTCTGAGTTTGGTCAGAACTTCTGCATTACATGCCCTGGAAACACCACGACCGACTTTGATGGAGCCACAAACGTGTCTCACTGCAAAAGTAAGGTTGAAATTGTAACAATTTACTAAGAACCCAGATAGTAAATGGACTGTATTTATCTAGCAGCTTTCTATCTTATCAAGATATTCAAAGCTTTTTACACTACAATCTGTGCCCTCATTTACCCATTCATACAGCAAAAAAAGAAGACATTGACGCTCATTGACGACTATACCAGTTCATTGTATAGATCTATACAATGAATAATCAGAGCTTTATGGTTCATCCCCATTCATACCTCGTTGGGACACACATTGGAGGCAATGAGGGATTCATCGTATTGCCCAGGGAACCTTCGGCATGTGACTGCAGGTGTAATCGAACCCCCAACTCTTGCGATGGAGGACGACAGCTTTAACCACTGTTAAGAACGAGTGCCGGGTCACTCTTCCTGGATTGGTTTGATCGGAGGGAAAGACCAGGCTTCCTTCAGCTTTAACAACTTTTATTTTCACAAACAGATATATGCATAGAATATAACAAGCAGATCTGGAGAAGTGGGCCGCTGGACAGATTGGAACCAGTTCTGAGGGACAAAGGAAATGTGGCTCCCTTACAGTATAACATCTGGGAGCCCTAACCCCCGGGAGCTACATGCTTTGAACCTTTTTGTACAGTAAAACCACAATTCACCTCTGCAGGGAGACAGAAGCGGCACTGTAAATCAGTTCCCAAACACTTATACAATGTTATCTATTTGGAAATCCAAATGATAGAACCACTGAAAAGAGATCCAGGAATTAGTTACAAGATGAAGTTGATAGATTGCCTGAATATTTTGGAGCAGGACAAGGCTATTGACCATATTATGTACCACAGACTGTACCCAGGGGAGGCCACAACTAGTCTGTATGGTTTACCTAAAATTCACA
The DNA here is from genome assembly GCA_038048925.1 of Garcialebias charrua. Classification (NCBI taxonomy): domain Eukaryota; kingdom Metazoa; phylum Chordata; class Actinopteri; order Cyprinodontiformes; family Rivulidae; genus Garcialebias; species Garcialebias charrua. Next base: position 13,297 of record JBBPBX010086267.1, on the reverse strand, counting down.
AACAAGGTGTACCTTTAAGACCAAAGGTTAGCATGATTAACTCAGTCACTTACAATGTTTCCAAATATCTGGCGTATGTACTCATCCCTTTAGTTGGCAGCTTAGAACACCACATACAGAGTACCATGGACTTTGTGGATAAGGTGAGGGATGTCATCATGGAGACTGATGAAACAATGGTCTCTTTTGATGTCACATCACTCTTTAGTTGCATTCCTGTTGATGAGGCAGTAGAGGTGGTCTGTTTAAGGTTAAAATCAGACACCACTCTGAGCAGCAGGACCACACTTTCCACAGAACAACTGTGTCAACTCTTGAAACGTGCCTGCAGTCAACCTACTTCACATATGGGGAGCAATATTATAGGCAGAAACATGGGTGTGCTATGGGGTCTCCAGTTTCTCCTATTGTTGCCAACCTGTACATGGAGGAGGTAGAAAAGAGAGCCTTGACATCCTTTTCAGGGACAATACCAAGTCATTGGTTCAGGTATGTTGACAACACCTGGGTTAAAATTAAATCTCAGGAAGTCCAACATTTTACTGAGCACATCAACTCAGTGGATAAATACATCAAGTTTACATGAGAAGATGTAAAAAATGGCATGTTGGCTTTCTTGGACAGTGAGGTCTCAGTTTCTGATAAAGGATATTTGCAAACTGAAGTGTAACGCAAACCCACCCACACAGACCAGTATTTGCAGTTTGACTCCCATCATCCTTTGGGGCACAAGTTAGGAGTCATCAGGACTCTGTATCACAGAGCAGACAACGTCCCCACTAACTCAGGAGCCAGACAGAAGGAGAAATCCCACACAAGACAGGCTCTAGAGCAATGTGGATATCCTAACTGGGCCTTCCTGAAAGCAGAGAAGAAACCCAAACAGGACTCCAGCCAGCCATCAGGTGAAAAGAAGGAACCCAGACCCAGACCAGTGGTTGTTCCGTATGTTGCGGGAGTTTCAGAGACATTGAGACGTTTATTTTCTAAACACAACGTCCCAGTGGCTTTTAAACCCCAAAATACATTACGGCAAAGACTGGTTCATCCCAAAGATCCAGTCCCCCGGCACAAACAGAGTAATATTGTGTATGCTGTTCAGTGTCAGGAGGGCTGTGATCAGTCTTATATCAGGGAAACTAAACAGCCACTGGCCAAAAGGATGGCCCAGCACAGAAGATCAACATCATCAGGTCAGGACTCTGCGGTCTACACTCATCTCCATGCCAGCGGTCACTCTTTCAAGGATGAAGATGTTCACATCCTTGATAGAGAGGAACAATGGTTTGAGAGAGGAGTAAAGGAGGCCATCTTTGTGAAAAGAAACTGTCCATCATTAAACAGGGGTGGAGGCCTCTGGGTTCAACTGTCCCCCTCTTACAATGCTGTTATTGCTAGTATCACTCAGCCCTCTGTGAATAGCAAACAACCATCAGGGTGCTAACGATCCATCGTTAGGCTGATGGTCCTCCTTGATCATGTGAGCAGCTGGTTTCGGCTGTCATCAGCCAACTGGTTGATCCACTGTGAGAGGGTGCTATTTATAAGACTGAGCTGAATACAGCATCTCAGACTGAGGAAGTCTTTCGGATGAAAGACGAAACGTTTCTACAATTTTTTTGCTTTGTTTTGTTTTTTGAATGTCCAGAGGACCAGACTTAGCTTTTTTAGATTTTTCTACCTGGATTATTGAGCATGCATCAGGGAACTTTTCTAATGTCATATTTAAGCAATTTCCAATATTTTCCAAACTGGTTGTTAGTTAGAGATAATGTCCAGTACTTTTTGATTAGGTTTTGGATGAATGAAGTGAGTTTTAATAAAGAATTGTTTAGTTTCCAATCGTTAAAAACTCTTCTACTTTCTTCTACTTTCTTCATTGGAAAACTGAGGTTTTAAACAAATAGTTTCAAACAAATAGTTTTATACTCTGATACTTGTCTCTCCATTTCCTCGGAGATCAGCCAAAAGTCAATTCTTGACTGAGCTGAAAAGGTCTTCTTATTCCTGGAGTATTGTCCGTCAAAGAGATGACGATGTCTCCATATATCCAATAGATTCCAGGGAATAGAGAAGCCTGTGAGATGGTTCTATCCATTTTTTATTCTTGATAGATGTCTGTCCAGTTGAGTGGACCAAACCATATTAAAATCTCTGCCTAAAATAATCTTTGCTGATGGAAATATAGTACAAAGAAAAGTCATATTGTCCCTAGCTCTTTCAAAAAAACACATATTTAAAGAATCTGAATTATAACCATAAATATTGCCCAGTAAAAATGTGTAAGAATTAAATTCAACCACTAATAAAATCCAGTGGCCTTTTTTATCAGATGTGACATCTAAAATTTTACCTTTAAAGTTATGTTTTAATATTGCTACACCTGCTGACTTGTTTGAGCCATGTGATAGCCATGTATCTTTGCCCCATTGATTTAACCAAAATGATTAATCTTCTAAACATGAATGACATTCTTGAAGAAAAAAATCAGCTTTTGACTCTTTAGAGAAAATAAAAAAGCTTTTCTTTTTATGTTATTACACAGACCACTTGTATTAACAGATAGAAAACATAACTCCAGAATACCTTTTCTTTATTAACCTTAAAGAAAAGTGAATATATAAAACGTCAACCATTTGAAATGACTCCTAGGACAAAATTTGAAGCCATCAACCAAACCATTTTAAGGGTAGAGGATACTGTTGAATGAGAAATGTTATTGACCAGATGCACAGCGAATTTCCTTTCCATCCACATGAGCTTTACGTCCCACGAAGTAGGCCCTCTTTCCATTTTTGTGAGCCTGTTCAATAACAGGCCACAAAGCAGATCTGGCATTTTTGTCTTCCTTAGTTAAATCTTCACCAAAACAAAGTTTGTTCTCTCGCAGGAAGCTGTTATCTTTAGCATTCCTCCAAATGATGTCCCTCACAGAACGTTAAGCAAATAGGATGATGACCACTCTGGTTTTTCCATAATTCCGCTTCCTCAGTCAATGGACTATATCAATACCTTCATTAGCTTTAGATCCTAGATCAGGAGTGATTTTGTGACAGATAGCCATAATCATCTCCTTCACATTTTCATTTTCTTGTTCAGACAATCCATACAAGACGTAGACACCATCTCCGCTTGTAAAGCTCTGCAACTGCAACAAGCTCCTGCAAGTCTTCCATTTGTGCTTCCAGCTTCTCATTTTTGTATTTCAACATGCAGTTTTCCTTCTTTAGCTCTTTAATTTCACCATACATGAACTCAATAGATGTTTTAATATCTTTAATGTCAGCCTTTACCTCCTCTGCCCGGTCATTAATTGCTTTCAGTATGGAGTGTAGAGAAGGTTGAGCCTCACTTCCGCAGGATTTTTTCGGAGCTGGGCTGTTTCTCTGAGAGTCCGGGAGTGGCATGAAATCAGGATCCGAGTCCAATATTGAGACATCTTTTCCATTAGATTGTTTGTGGTCATGTATTTTGTTCACTGGTGTGACTGGTGTTCTGTTTTTTGTTTGTTTTCTTCCTTTTTTCCATGATCACTCATCTTTATCATCTGTCGATTGCTTCAGCTAGCTTACTTGGTATCGGAGTTCAGCTAACTTGCTAACAAAATATTTCTTTTTACATATATATAAAGGCATGTGGCTTTTACCTCACCTTTGAAGTGCTCCTGATATGATAGGATATTATATGTGCATTACCGTCCACAATTGGCTTCTCAAAACTTGTTCAAGAAGGATTGGAGTCCACTTTAAACAGAGACGTTTTAAAAAGCATCTGATCAAGCTGCCATCTGTTGCGCCTTCTGAGTTTCAACTGTTAGCTTTGAGGCTACCAAACGCTAATGTCTTCTTCTTGGGTCGTACCTAACTCCAAGCGGTAGAGCGCTGGATTTAGTCTCGTGGAAAAAATAGGTACTGCACCTACGGTTGAACATCAGGGCTTGTGACTATCATGCTTTAATGTTGAGACATTGAAAATTTCATGATAAATGGTACTTTAAATCCACTGTTTTTAATCAATTTTCACAATGGCTGAGTGTTATGTGCTTGGGACACATTATTATGACCGAGTGTGTTTGTTTATTTTGGTTGTCCACCAAGCCTCGCTGTTAAAATTACTTTGAAAGCCTGGATGAGCTCAGTCTTAATTAATTAGATCGCTCTATTGGATGGCGCTGTAAGTCCGCCTATAAATAGGTTGGATGCAGAGATCTGGCGGGGAGGATTTGCGTTTCTCCTCCCGCCCCTCGCCACTCAGGTTGTCACTCCCGAGGGAGTTATGTTGTGAGCAGGTGCGTGCTCGTTCTGTCCTAAAAGACTTAGCTGCTTGTGATCGGTTGGCTATGGACGGCCTACTAGTTTAGTTGGACTTTGCTTGTTGTTATGTTTTTATGTAGGTTTTTTTGGCCTGGTGGGACCGGTTGTCCTAGTTCCGCTTTTTTTTGTGGTTACCTTAGGTGGGTGTTTGTTTGTAGTCCAATGCTGATAGGGGCTTTGACTGCCCTGTATTGGGTTGGTCCCCTATGGTATCGTTTTATTCTTTTGGACCGGCTCACCAGACCCACCTTTCCATTGAGACTTTGGTTTTTTGAGGGGGACCCAAGGAAACTGAAGGTGTGAACTCCTGTTTGTTTTTCTCCACAGAAAGGTAACAGGCTACGTAAACCACGCCCGCAGCCACAGAGAGTTGAAAGAAAATAAACTTTTTTAAACCTTCTTTTTGTCTCATGTCCTTTAAATATGTTATGTTCATGGTGGACATAACATATTTTTGGGGGTTCCTCAAACAAAATGTTTTTGTTAGTTGTCCCTCATATTTATTGGAGCTTGTCAAACCAATTTTTTTGTTAGTTGTCCCTCATATTTATGGGGGCTTGTCTCAAACTAACTTAGTCCTGAAAGATCTCCATCAAAGGCCTTGGAGATGGATGATCTGGTGCATTTGAGGGAACTTGAAATTGAATTGAGTCGGATTGCTTTAAGAGAAAAGGAGCTTAGTTTTGAAAAACGCAAATTGGAGTTGCAGGCTAAGGTCCGTTTAAAGGAACTTGAACTTGGTGTTGACTCTTCTCGGCCGCCAACTAGAGAATTTGATGTGAGTAAACACGTTTGATTAGTGCCTCCATTTAATGAGTGTGATACAGATAAATAATTTAAGTTGTTTGAAAGAGTGGCGTTCACGCTTAAATGGCCTAGAAACGTGTGTTACAGTGTGTTTTAAAAGGTAAAGCAAAAGAAGCGTAAGCTTCTCTGTCTATGACAGAAAGCCTCGATTTTGAAAAAGTAAAACAAGCTTATTTTGCGGGCTTATGAACTGGTGCCTGAAGCTTACTGTCAAAAATTTTGTAAATTAAGGAAACATTATAATCAGACTTATGCAGAGTTTGTTAGAGAGAAGGAGGTTCTCTTTGATCATTGGTGCACTACGAATGCTGTGACCAACTTTGCTCTGCTTAAACAGCTAATTTTGTTGGAAGACTAAGAATACATAGGAGCACAAGGCAGGGTTGCCCACTTTCACCAATAGCATTATTTGCTATTTTTATTGAACCTTTAGCAGCAGCAATCAGGCAAAGTGCTGATATTAAAGGCATACACTGTAAAAACATAGAACATAAAATTAGTCTTTATGCTGACGATGTTTTACTTTTTTTTCAGAACTCAGGAAACTCAATATCTAATGTTATCAAATTAATAAACTCATTCTCAAAAGTTTCTGATCATTCTATATATTGGACAAAATCTACAGTTCTTCCAATAAATTGCGTGTTTAATACTTCTCTCAATGAAAGACTACAATCAGGTAACATTACATATTTGGGTATTAATATCTCTCCTAAATTGGAAGACTTAATAAAATTGAATCATATCCCACTATTAAAGAAAATTAAAGACAATCTTACTAGATGTAGATCTCTACCCATATCACTTATGGGAAGAGTTGCCTCAGTAAAAATGATGGTCCTACCGAGAATAAATTATTTATTCTCAATGATTCCAAATAAACCTTCAACTGAATGGTTTAAGTCCCTGGACTCTTTTACATCTAAATTCCTTTGGAAAAATAAAACCCCACGTATTAGTTTAAAAACATTACAGAAATCCAAAGATACCGGAAGATTAGAACTTCCAAACTTTTATTACTACTATTTAGCCAACATGTTACAATATATGTCAAAGTGGTTAAATCTGAATGCACTAGATGAAACTTGGATAGATATAGAGTTGTAATGGGCATGACCGTGCCCGCTTTGATACACATTTGTATTTTTGAACTGTTCCAGAGATGACCTTTACTGACCTCTCAGTAAAGCAAGAAATTTACTACAAATTATTCCATTAGTTGTAATCTGAGAACATAGTCACCAAAAGAGACTATTGGCTTCTTTAATTTTACTCTAATGTAATCAAAAGAATAACATTTTGTCATTTTCACATATGTTTTTATGCTGTGTTATTCTGTAAAGTGAAACTGTGTCACTTCTGCACATCACTGTGTCCATTGCTGTGTGAAAGTTGAAGACTCGGGTCAGAGAGACCCGGCCGTTTTGTTTAGAAATGAAGAAGACAGTTAATCCGTTGTTTTCATGAGAATGACTCCAGTACTCTCTGTTTTTCCTAAACATTTTCACTCTGCTCTGAATTTCACCTTGAATCGTGATAACAAGTGAACTGCTCGACTGGTTCTTTTTGGACCAATGGGGAAGAGACAAGTCTCTCTCATCTCAGAGCTTCTACTAAGGGTTCTAAGTTTTCCTGAAACAGTTAGTTCCTGTGAGGAAGGAGAGATGTGATTTTTCTCTTCAAGCTGTGGGACGTTTGGTCAAGAGCTAAGGACCTTCGTCTTCAGTAAAGGCTGATAACATGCTTGTTATCAGTCCACTTCGAACCGAGCGTACAAGCTCAGAACTTTGAATTAAATTCCTTTCTGGAATAAGTTATCTTGAAGCCAACCAGGAGCTGACACCCTTTTCTGATGATCGACGCGGATCCCAGGAGACGTTGAAACGTAAACGAGAACCGGTTCGGACGTGCTGGACCTGCACGATTCTGTACGCCTGAAAGGCTGGTACCATCTCTTTACCAGACTAATCGTCATCAAGGTAATGAGTCAGCATTTACAAACGTACCTGGATTTAGCAGAAGTCGGATGGAAAGTGTCATCTGGTTAAACTCAAGATAAATAACTTCCTCTCTTAACCTCTCCCAATTCCTCTTAAATCTCTCCTATCTCCATTCTAGCTGGTAACTATATTTAAGCTAAAGAGCCACAGACTAAGTATAATGACATTCTATATTTATGTCTGTTGTTACAATTTAAATGTGCTGACGTATTAAATTGCAAGAAAGTGAAATCATGTCAATCAAGTGTAATTGTGTTAATTTAGTTGATTTATTTTAAATAAATGGTAGTGTCTCTGACATACCAAACTAAGTTAACGTCTCTGTCACTTAATGGCTTTATTTATTTATCCATCATAAAGATCATAGAAATATTGGGTAAACTGAAAAAGAAAAGAATCCGTGAAATTACTATTCAATCTGAATAAGTAAATTAATTAAGGTAAAGAGGTCAGTATTAATATTGACCCACTAAAATCCTTTACATCTTGTGGCCCAAGTACGAGTTTTCTGAACGTTTATTCATAAATCTGTGACCCATCATGAACTTGAAACGTTATGTGGGCATGATTATTCCAATTTTTGGACTCTGAAGGTGATAATTTTTGGCTGAGTTGTTCAAGACAGGCAGATTCTGCATGTTTTTATCATTTGAAGCTGAGAGATTGTTATTGTTCAACTCTTTAACATGCTGTTGGAAGCTTTTAGGTGAGGTCTTGTCAGCCCGTGGTCTGTGGGAGGGTTCTGGTTCCGTCCAGTTCATGTACAGACTCCTGTACAAAGCTTTGTTGACAAATTTGTTGTCAAATTGCCGGAAAAGCTATTATTAACATCTACCAGATTGCTGTGTGTGGTATTTTACATTTTGGAGAAGGTCGAAAAAAGCATATTACTGTTAGAACGTGTCGGATAGTGGTTCGTGAAACCCGAATTTTGTTCCTTTAAAGTGGACGGAACCGACCTGAACGCGGATCCGAGAGAGTCCGTGTCGTGTTACAGTTGACGTGCTAGTTACTGAGCGTAGCTAAGTTGTGCCTGTTTTAAATGTGATTGCCACGTTTCAGAATTTTGGAAAGTTAATTTGAAGCGTTTGAGTTGTGAAAGAGTCTATAAAGTTGTGTTGAGTGGTGTCAAGCTAGCGTTAGAGGCTACGTGTCTTTACATGTGGTTTATGAGCTGTGATTGGATAAAACGAGAGCTGTGAGCTGTCAACCACTCTTGTAGCGAGCGCTGATTCGCTGAAGTGGGGACGCACGCTGTTGCGACCAGCCCACTTTGTCGTCATTTCCGGCACTTCATTGATCGAAGGTAAGAAAACTACATTAACCATGAATGCTGGGGAATAGAACTACAAGCGCTGTGATTGATTGGTTGACGTCACGTATCTGTGTAGCGAGCTCCGCCTCGCTCAAGTACGGAAGCTGGTGACGCGCTGCGTCGGCCCGCCTATTTTTTGTCGTCATTTCCAGGTGTTGCACTTTGAGTGACAGGCAGCTTACACTCACAAGACGAACGGAGGTTTCACTAAAAGTTTTCTCAAAACATCATAAAAAGTCAGCATTTTTATGGTGAAATGCCATCTTTAAAATTGTTCTGTACAGACGAGAATTTTCGCTTATTTTAAATACAAAAGAGTTTAAAATAACAAACAAAAGTACGGTTTTCTCTCCAGATAAAACAGGATCTGCTAACATTTTAGTGTGAACATTGCATTTATTTGTAATCTTTAATAAGGCGTTTGAGTGAAAGACAGAAAAATTAAGCGTGGTTACTTACAACATTTTTCATTGAAGGTAAAACCTAAAATAAATAAAAAAGGTACTAAATGAATAAAGGACTTGTTTATAGATTACAAGAATAAAACCAGAAAGCTGTTTTAGTTAAATAACTCACCGCTAAGAAAACATTTATTTGCATACACTAAAATAAATACCATCTTATTGATTCAAACAAAATCAAAACAAAACGATGGCAGAAAAAGAAGAAGAGGATAAGGATCCTAGTCTGATGGATCTGGTCACAGATTTAGAATCAGATCCAGAGTTGGATCCTGAATCAGATCCTGAATCAGATCCTGAATCAGATCCAAAGTCAGATCCAGAGCCAGTGGAACCAGATCCTCAAGGTCTGAACCAAAAGCCTGAAAAACATAAACCAGACTGGATTGATGGGATTTTAGGGTAGCTTACAAAAATATTCACAGATTATGGTAAAAAGGTGCCTGAAATGAATCCATCAACATTAAACTCAGAACTGAAAACAGTGGCAAGCAATGGCTCAAAAAAGGAAGCAAAAAAGGTCAGTATGGAGCGCTTAGCAAAGCTGGCCCTGTTACTAAAGGACAGGTTGGACCAGGAAGTCAGAGAGACTTCAGGTCTCTGTTTGCATGATCTGAAGCGTGAACAAAAAGCACGCAAGGCGGATAAGTCAGCATTCAATGTTGATTTACAACTAGCTCAAACTGAAGCTGAAAAGCTGCAGGTGGAGGTTCAGTCACTAAAACAGTCTCAGATGGACGGTGCAGATAAACAGGTTTGCAAACAAAAACAGGCTGAGATTGAAAGTTTGAAACAACGTTTACAAGAAGCAAATGATTCACGTGAGGAAATCATACGAAGCGAAAAACATACTTTAAAGTTATACGAGGAGTCAGTACGTAAAAATCTCAGGACTCATGAACAACATGCGGTCATTCTTGAAAAAGATGAACTCTACAGTCTGTGTTATGAATTACAACGCAAGTGTACAGAAAACCGGGTAGAATTAAAAGAGTGCAGGGAAAAGCTGGCCTCAACTGAATACAAATTAATCAAAGAAAAGAAAAAACGTCTGGCATTAATTAAAGGTCAGTCTCCAGATACGCCCAGACCTCCAACGCCACCGCCTAGAACTCCAACACCACTGCCTAGAACACCAACTCCATCGCCTAAACCACCACGCCGTCCCTTAGGGCCTCTAAAACCAACAAACCCACCGACTGTGCCGGTGGGTGGATCTGATAATAAACCACAAACTCCTCTCTCAATGGCTGAACTACGGAATATAGCTAAAAGCATTCAAACCTTCGCTCCAGGCCCGTTGGGCTCACATGAAACCAAGATCTATCTCGATGACCTTGATTTCCAGCTTCAACGCTTCCCAGAAGCTACAGTTGATGATAAAGTCTGTCTGGTAAGGTTAACCTCGGACAGGATAGTGCATGCTTTCATGAAGCGTCAACGAGACGCCGTTACGAAAGACTACAGTCTTTTATGTGCTGCACTGATAAAGGAGTATACTCCTTGCACGGGGTCCGATAGCATCCCAGTTGCGGCTGACATCAAGCAAGGTAGAAATGAGCACCCAAGGTCATATTATGACCGAATATTCCGTGCCTATTTCGGTGACAGATGCGAACCAGAAATGGAGGAAGAGATAGGGTTTAGATATATATTCAGCAAAAATCTCTGCCCTGACATAAGAGAGAAAGTACATGTCAGCGCAAACTACAAAAGGAGGTCCATCGAAGAAATAAGAGAGTGTGCGATAGATGTTTTTACAGGTCGTACACCAAACAAAACACCCCTTGAGGTGAAATGGTCAAATCCAACTCACTGGAGCTGGAAGGGGCGTGGACACCGACTCCCTATCCTACAAAAGGTGAGAAAAAACAGAATGTTCGACCTAACAGACCACGTAGTGAAGGTGCCCGCTGGAACAATGACCCGAAGTGGCTCAGACAAGACCCAGAGGTCGGAAAACGATATCAAAAGGGGGGCGCACGTCCAAAGGATAAGAAAGATGGTTACAAAAGTAAACCATATAACAAAGGGTGGTCCCAACAGGAACCCCAAGTCAAGGACAAGCCCCTCCTGCCCCTCGAACTGAACAGTCCGAGACAGGCAAAAAATTGCAAAAGTTCCAGAAGAAAGGCCATAAACCTCTGTCCCCAGAAGAGATGGAGAACATACGTCGGTTGTTAGAAAAGTGGGATAATACAAGCAATGATAACAAACCTGGAGTGATGTGTAGCACTATCATTGATAGTAAGTCTGAGCACGCACATCACGACAGTCAACAAGATACTGATGGTCAGGATGCTGACAATCAGGGTAATGACAGTCAAAACATTGACAGTCCAGAGTATGACAGTCAACAAGACGTTGACAGTGACCATGACATCATTGTCACAGACTCCAACAGCCCCTCATCAAACAAAGGGGGGGAAAACTCAAACATCGACGACAGTGACCCGCCACAAACTGAAAACTCAGACACGTTGGCGACTGCACTGACGGTTCAGATGAAGAAAGATTACACAGTCAGAGGTCAACGTAAACAGAAACGTTGGCCGAAACCTTTAAGGTTTCTGTGTGACTTTGTACAAAGGGGGAGGCTATGAAAGCTTACCTGCCAATCACACTGGAAAGGGTCCTCACGCATGAAGCATTCCTGAATGGCGGAGCCGACATTACAATTATGTCAGCCAAACTGTTCGAGGAACTACGAACCGCCGCTAACGGTGTTCACAGGCAAATACCCCTTGTAAAAAGTGCTATAGAACTGCAGGGTCTCGCAGAGACGAGAACAACCCTAACAGCTATAGTTATGGTTCACATGCAGATTGGCAAAATGACATTATACCACCTGGTACATGTGTCTACACTTGATTCATTCCCATTTCTGGTTGGCCAAGACTTTATAAACCGCTTTGAAGCAATTATAGACTATGGCCAACAGAAAATGTGGAGCACAGTGAGAAAACCCCTGCCAATAAAAGTGCCTCCTAGTTGTGATACAGACTGCCTAACCGCAGGTACCGCAAAGGACACACGGGACACCTCATCCGAGGACAAGAGCCCGGTAAGTGAACCTTCAAGAATAGGTGAGGCAGAAGAGGCCCAACAAGAAAGCCTCCTCTGCGAGCTGAAACAATCAGCACTCACTGAACACTACCTACAACAGGTAGTAAAAGGTGTCGAGATCCAGGGATCCCACACCGAAGATGCTGTACTGTCTCCTTGGACAGATAATTCAGCAATCAGCCAAGCTCTTTATGAAACCTTGGTTAAAAAACACTTGGGTCTAGAACTAACTAAGAAAGCTTTACGCTTTCATCTTGATCCCAAAAGTGAGCGGGTGATGACCGCAAATGGAATCATTCGCCTGAACCTGAACTGGAACAAACGAGAACTGGTCCACCCGTTCCTCGTGGTCCGAAACTTACCACATGCATCCTACATAGGCTCTGACATTTTGGTAAGATTGGGTGTCCGAGTGGACACTGTCAACAATGTACTGTGGTCACTGGAAACAGACAAGATGGATTCTCCTGGGCTAAGCACAGAAAATCTCAAAGCTGGACAGACCATACCAGAAGTCTGCGAGGTTGCTTGCAACCAAACCATCACAGTACTACCTCAGATGGTGGAAGTTCACATCATAGCTAATCAGGCTTTTGGCCAAAAACAGGCATACTTTCAACTATCTCCTAAGTTTTCCAACTTAGGACTGTCCATTGAGGCCACGAGACAAGTGAGCCTTGACTGCAGAACCACATCTGTTGCTGTGTGTAACACAGGCACAGAAGCGGTACTGATCAAGAAATACACAAAAATAGGATGGTTGATCTCCAATGATTTCCACGATTTTGAACTGAGCATTCCATTCCTGGGAGGACTCCCAGAAGACCTGGTCCCGAATGAATACATGGGGCAAGTCTTGTTCACAAAGCCAAAACAGGCCATAGCTCTCGTCTCTATCAATGAGGTCGACCAAGACATAGTCTACGGGGTCGGTCTAAACCGAGACAACGGCCTAGGCCCTCAAGCCTATAGTGTCCTGCCTATAAACAGGGTAAATGACACAGAAAGGGACTCATTGGAGCTCCCCAAAGAACAAGAACCCCTCTCAATTTCTTCACAGATCGAACAGGTGGTCGCCCAAGCCGACGCCCTGAAAACTGATGAAGAAAGGGACAGACTACGTCAAGTTCTCTTAAAATATGAGAAATCATTTTCAACTGATTCAATGGATTGTGGGTTGACCACGCTCCACTCAGTGAGCATCCCAACCCCGCCTGAAGCTCCACCCACATTTGTCAGACAGTACAAGATTCCTCTGGCAGCACATCAACCTATCAGGGAAATCCTTGATAACCTCTTAAAGAATGGTATCATCAGATACTGTAACAGCACTTA
>JBBPBX010086266.1:0-14933 GCA_038048925.1 Garcialebias charrua | reverse complement strand
GTCGCGACTCCGTCTCCACGACCATAGCGGCGCAAACAGCTGCAGGCTCCGGCGTGAAGAGGGTGAAGGCTGTCGGTGAGGACTTGTCAATCAAATCGTAGCGCCCACCGCGCGCGCGCAGGGCTTGCGGAGTTTCAAAAATTCAGAGGTGCACGGCACGCGCTAATCCTCTGCGCGGGGCCAACGCGCAGGGGCGGGGACTGTGAAATTGCGTCACTTTTGGAGCGCGCACCCTCGCGCACTGCGCGACGCGTCAAGTATGAATCTAGCTTTAGCCACATAGCTAATAGTGTTCGCTTCAGAGCTAATATATGGCATTACCTTTGAAGCTAATGTGAGGTTATCTCTAGAGCTAATAGATATTAAGTTAGCGCCGAAGCCAAATATTTATGAAGTTGCTCCAGAGCTAATACGATGTCAGCTCTAGATTAAAAAATAAATTAAGCTGCTACCACAAACAACAACTTATGTCTCCAGGAGTACTCAGACACTGTATGTTCATACATCGCCAAGTGCATTGATGATGTAACCAACCTTAAAACCATCACTGTTCGGGCTAACCAGAAGCCATGGCTGACAGCTGAGGTTCACAGACTCATGAAAGCCAGGAATGCTGCCTTCAAAGCGGGAGATCAGGTGGGCCTGAGGGCAGCCAGAAACAACCTGGACCGGGGCATCAGAAAGGCAAAGAAGCAGTATTCTGGGAAAATAGCTCACCGTTTCAAGGACAGCAGGGATACACGCAGTCTGTGGCAGGGTATACAGACCATCACAAACTACAAACCACCCCCACAGACCTGTGACAGCTCAGCCTCTGCGCTGAATGAACTGAATGAGTTCTTTGCTCGGTTCGAGGCAAGTAACGGCACACCAGCACATAAACTCCCCCCCTCTCCTGATGGCCAGGTGCTGACGCTGTCCTCAGACAGCGTAAGGCGATCATTCATCAAGATTAACGCCCGGAAGGCCTCTGGTCCTGACAACATACCTGGTCGCGTGCTGAAGGACTGTGCAGGGGAACTCGCAGCGGTCTTCACGGACATCTTTAACATCTCACTGAGCCAGGCCATCGTCCCCACCTGTTTCAAAGCCACCACCATCATCCCTGTCCCAAAGAAGGCAACGCCCGCATGCCTCAATGACTATCGCCCAGTAGCACTCACCCCCATCCTGATGAAGTGCTTTGAACGGCTAGTCATGAAAAGCATCACATCTGTCCTCCCTGACTCCCTGGATCCCTTCCAATTTGCATACCGACCTAATCGCTCAACCGACGATGCCATCTCCTCTGCCCTTCACACAGCTCTCACACATCTGGACACGAAGGACTCCTATGTTAGAATGTTGTTCATCGACTTCAGCTCGGCATTTAACACCATCATCCCCCAACAGCTCATCCTTAAACTGGACAGTCTGGGGCTGAACACCTCAATGTGTAACTGGCTGCTAGACTTCCTGACCGGGAGACCACAGACAGTGCGGGTCGGGAGTAACACATCTAGCACCATCACATTGAACACAGGGGCCCCACAAGGATGTGTGCTGAGCCCCCTTCTATTCACCCTGCTAACACACGACTGCACACCATCGTACAGCTCCAACCACTTCATCAAGTTTGCGGACGACACAACAGTGGTGGGTCTCATCAGCAACAACGATGAGACGGACTACAGGAACGAGGTGAGCCGCCTGGCCTTGTGGTGCGGACACAACAATCTCACTCTCAACGTGGAGAAGACAAAGGAGATTGTTGTGGACTTCAGGAAGAAGGATGCCCAACATGCCCCTCTGACCATCAACAGCACCGCAGTGGAGAGAGTAGACAGCACCAAGTTCCTGGGAGTGCACGTCTCAAAGGACCTGTCCTGGAGCAGGAACACTGCAGCACTGGCAAAGAAGGCTCACCAGCGTCTCTACTTTCTCCGCAAGCTGAAAAGGGCTGGAGCTTCAACCCCCATCATGAGCACCTTCTACAGAGGTGCCATAGAAAGTGTCCTGACCAGCTGCATCACTGTGTGGTTTGGTGCATGTACTGCATCCTGCCGCAAGAGCCTCCAGCGCATTGTGAGAGCAGCTGAGAAGATCGTGGGCACCTCCTTGCCCTCACTGCAGGACTTACACAGCAAACGCCTCACTCGGAAAGCCCACCGCATGGCAGGTGATCCCACACACCCACTACACAGCTGCTTCAGACTACTGCCATCAGGGAGGAGACTGAGGAGTCTCCAGGCTCGAACCAGCAGACTGAGAGACAGCTCTGTTCATCAGGCAGTCAGAATGCTAAACACTCTGCCTGCTCTGCCCCCCCTCCCATTTGAACTGCCTTAACACTAAAACTTTCTCACACATTATCACTCAACACAAAGTTTTTCACTAAACTCTCGGTCATGTGCTCATACAGTTTGCACTACTTCTCATACTTGCACTAATGTCTGTATTACATCACTGCCTATAATCATAATACTGTTTACATTCTCTGTTTACATTTATTAATACTGTTTACTTTTATTACTACTGCTTACATGTAATTACTACTGTTTACATTTATTTACACTACTCTAATATCTACACCACTGCTGGTACATATACAGTGTGCTCTGAACGGTCTTATTTAGGGATGCCCAATGTGCCTTACTGCATATGCCACTTTTTGCCTCTATAACAACATCAACTACTACCTCATACATATACTGTGTACATTGACTCATACGCTGCTTTGCCACTTTGCAAATGTCAATGCTAGAAACCTTTAGTTTATTTTAGTTATACTTTTTATACTCTTTTTTTTGTGCTAGTATGCAAAAACTCAGGACAGTATTATGTTCATTAAATGTTTAATGTTTTAGTTTTAGAGTTGGTGTGGATTTTCATGCTCTTGCACCGCTATGAAAAAAAAAAAAAAAAACTCAGGACAATGTTAGTTTTACTATTTTATGCTTATGTCTATTATTATATGTTTCAGTGTTTCAATGTTTAGATGTTTACTGTTGCACCGAGGGACTGAGAGAAACGCAATTTCGGTCCTGTGTATGTCCTGTACAGTACATATTGCAGATCTGACAATAAAGTTGACTTTGACTTTGACTTTGACATAAGATAAGATAGAACTTTACTGATCACACAGGAAATAACGTTCTATTAAATAACATATTATCCCAAATTTATCACATTTGATTTTTTCCACGCCTATATTGTGCAAAAGGACTAATACAAAACTTAACTTTATTGCCACATGTTATAACTTTTTCAGCCTTGACCCCTTGTGTTTTGGTCTCCACTAATGCAGATGTATGTCAATGCGCCAGAATGCATTGCTCCGGTAAAATAATGGTCCTGTTGTTAAGTGAAATTTTTAACAATCATGTATAATTTTTGTAAGTAATTAGGAGTTGTCGTCACAAACAACAACTTTTATAGTGAATAGTGAAATAAGAACATTTTAGGGCCAGTATGTGCAAGTTGTCAGAGATCCCTCTAAGACAATATCTAAACCTTTTCTTCTCATTACCACTAATAAAACTAAAAACAGTAGACATTAGTAGATACGTCCAGGGCTGATGGATAACTTACGCTCTGATCGTCATCTTCACCCTTCATGTGGTTGGCGATGAAGCGCACTCCTTCCACAGCATCATCAAAGCCTGGACAGGCCTGAGCCAGCAGGGCCTGAGTCAGGGCAGGACCTCCGGCAGCCTGCTTCCCTCTCTGCAGGTTCCCAGAGCCACCGTCCCGGCCCTCCCTCACCCTGTTCAGACCGTCCATCGATCCCCCTCCGGTACCTGCCAGATCCCCTCCAAACTGTTTAACAGAGGCCCGGTTCACGTAGCACGTACACGGCTCACTGTCGTCTTTGCCGAACACCGCCGTGGAGGTTCCCCCACCATTCCCACCAGTGCCACCAAGCCCCAGACCCACCATCAGGCCCCCCGGCTCCCCGCTGCGCCCGCCCTCCTTCTGCTCCTGCGCCCTCCTCCTTTGGCGCAACCTCTGGCGCTCGCTGCTGTTCCTCGGCTGGCGCATGAAGAGCAGGGCAGGTAGCTTGTTGAGGAACACCAGTTTCACCCAGGGGGGCATGGTGTGTGTGGTGGGTGAGCGGTGGTGCACATTGAGCACACACACGCTGGTGACAATGGAGAAAGTGACCAGGACCATGGTGAACATAAGGTACTTCCCCACCAGGGGGACATCCAGAGAAGTCGGGGGGACGATCTTGGAGATCAGCAGCAGGAACACGGTGAGAGCGAGCAGGACCGAGATGCAGAGCGTCATCTTTTCCCCGCAGTCGGACGGTAGGTAGAAGACCAGGATGGCCAACGAAGTGATGAGCACACAGGGAATGATGAGGTTAATGGTGTAGAACAGAGGCTTCCTACGGATGATGAAGTCGTACGTGATGTCCACATAGGTGGGATCGGCAGGGTTCTCGTTTCGTCTGCCTGGCAGGGCGATGATATCCCACTCCCCGCTGGGTGTGAAGTCGTCCATGCTGGCCACGTCAGCGCGGAGCACCAGGTCAATCTCAGTGCGGTCGTAGGTCCATGAGCGGAAGCGCAGCGTGCAGTTCTGTTGGTCGAACGGGAAGTGTTTCACCTCAATCTTACAGGCGGATTTATAGATGGCAGGTGGCAACCAGAAAATGCTGCCATCGTAGGACACCACGGCGTTGGAGTAGAAGGACACCTCGTACACCCCATCGGCACTAAGAAAAAAAGACATGAACACAAAAAGGTGCAAATTAAGACATTCAGTTGTAAAGTAATCTGTCTTGTTTAAACAGTAAATGGACTGTACTTGTATAGCGCCTTTCTATCTTATCTCAAAGTACTTTACACTACAATATGTGTCCTCATTCACCCATTCATAGAGCACTCTACTAGATCTATACAAAGCTAATTGAACAAATCATTCTAAAGAGACTACGGTAGTCAGAACTTTATCACATTCAAACACCGATGGGACACACATCAGAGGCAATGAGGGGTTCAGTGTCTTGCCCAGGGACACTTTGGCATGTGACTGCTGGTGAATTCAAACCCCCAACTCTTGCATTGCAAGACAACTGTTCTAACCACTCAGCAACAGACGCCCTTGTATAAATGTGTGTTAATTGGCTTTTACCCTGAGGTTCACAAACTTCAAAACATGATGTTCATTTTCTTGCACATGCAAATGAACATTGAGGTAAAACTCTGTGGAGCGTTTTGTACAAGCAGAAAGCACCGACCATTTAGTCAAACAACATTTAAACAGTGGACATTGACAACATGAACAATGTTCTACATTTTCTAGTTTCCTTGAGAAGCTTCAGTTGTGCCTTAACTGTGAGTCATGTTACAAAAATAATAAAAGTAAGGAGAAATGTTCAATTCTGTGATGAATCACACATAAAAAAATGAAGCCAAATAAAAACTAGCAGAAAATGCAGTGTTGATGCAGAGCGCTGAATGGCTCTGCTAAAAATTGGTGAAGAAGCTAAATTTTGGTCATTATTGTCAAAACAAGTACAGTAGAGGCTAAGATGAGCGGAAAAGAGGCTTAAATAAGTGGAACATGAGCTAGAATGAGCTGAAAAGAGACTAAAGTGAGAAGAATACAACCTGAAATGAGCAAATCAACTGCTACAGATAAAATTGGTAAAACAAATGTTGACATTAGCAAAACAATAGCAGCCAAATGTAGCAAAAAATTTGTTAAAAGCAGCAAAATGGTCAAGTTAAAATTAGCAAACCTAAAGGTAAAGGTAACGTTACCAAAAATTAAAAGCATAAGCAAAGACAAATTGTTAACATTAAAATTAGCCAAACAAAAAAATAAAGAAAGCGGTAACAGCTAAAGGAAAATAACTTCACCTTCACTCAATGGGCAACGTGAGTTTTAGTTGGAATAATATTCGTGCCTGAGGTAAAAGCACTTAAAAGCATCATGTTTGTTTGACTTTTACTACATCAGGCACAAACATGGATTGATTATTTCAGCAGATAAAAGCTGTTCCGACTGCAAAACTACACGAAAAAAAACTGAACAATTACAGCAAGTCAAGACTTTTAAGAAAAATTGGTACTTCAGATGTTGCACTTGAACAAGGGTCTGCTGTGGTATTCAGCATTTCTCCCATCCCAATCACATACTGTAAACAACCGAAGGTCCCTGATGTGCTCCTGAGCAGGTTTTCTTGAATTATTTTTGAGTAGAGCCTGTCAAAATACACTGAACGAAAATATAAATGTGACACTTTTGTTTTTGCTCCCATTTTTCATGAGCTGAACTCAAAGGTCTAAGACTTTTTCTATGTACACAACAAAACTTTATCTCTCAAATAGTGCGTGCATTTCTGTAAACATGTGGTAATGAGCACTTCTCCTTTGCCGAGATAATCCATCCACCTCACAGGTGTGGAATATCAAGATGCTGATTAGACAGCATGATATTATTGCACAGATGTGCCTTAGGCTGACCACAATAAAAGGCCACTCTATAATGTGCAGTTTTATCACAGCAGTTGGCAGGCTGACTGCTGGAATGTCCACCAGAGCTAAATTGAATGTTCATTCATCTACAATAAGCTGTCTCCAAAGGTGTTTCAGAGAATTTAGCAGTACATCCAACCAGCCTCACAACCGCACACCACGTGTAACCACAGCAGCCCAGGACTTCCACATCCAGCATCTTCACCTCCATCATCATCTGAGACCAGCGACCTGGACAGCTGCTGCAACGATCAGTTTGCATAACCAAAGATTTTCTGCAAAAACTGTCAGAAATCATCTCAGACAAGCTCATCTGCATCGTCGTCCTCCTCATCGGGGTTTCCACCTGACTGCAATTTAAGATAAGATAGAATTTTGTTGATTGTCATCGGAACTGACCTGAGTGGACAAATGCTCACATTCAGTGGTGTTGGCACGTTGGAGAGCTGTTCTCTTCACGGACGAATTTTTACTGTACAGGGCAGATGGCAGTATAGCGTTGTGTGAGTAAGTGGTTTGCTGATGTCAGCGTTGTGAATCGAGTGAGCCATGGTGGTAGTCAGGTTATGTTATGTTATGGACAACAAACACAGTCGTTGAAGGTATTTTGAATGCAGAGATACCATAATAAAGTTGTATCTTATCTTGTAATGAGTTCCTGAAGCTCAGTGTTGCACCAATCATGCACAACCATCACCTCTTGATAATGCACAGCCCCATGTTGAAAGGATCTGTACTTAATTTCTGGAAGCTGAAGACATTCCAGCTCTTGCACGGCCCGCATACTCACTGGACATGTCACCCACTGAGCATGTTTGGAATGCTCAGCATATACGACAGTGTTCCAGTTCCTGACAATATCCAGCATCTTCACACAGTCACTGAAGAGGAGTGGACCAACAGGCCACAATCAACTACCTGATCTACTCCATCTGAAGGAGATGATTGGATTTCTGAAACACACGCACCCCCAATACAGTAAAACTGTACATTTTAAAGTGGTCCTTTATTGTGGTCAGCCTAAGGCACACCTGTGCAATAATCATGGAATCTAACCAGCATCTTGATGTGCTACACCTGTGAGGTGGATGGATTATCTCGACAAAGGAGAAGTGACTCACTAACACCGATTTACACAAATTTGTGAACAATATTTGAGAGAAAAATGCCTTTTGTGTGCGTATAAATATAGATCTTTGAGTTCAGCTCATAAAACATGGGAGCAAAAACAAAAGTGTTACGTTTATATTTTTGTTCAGTGTAATTATTGCGTTAGATAGGTTTCTTTTATTAAATAAATAATCCTTCACTGGTCAAAATAAATGATCATCATGGCCCAACATTGCCAGCAGGCCACCAGTTGACAAGCACATACTTAGACTATGGACAACATTTAATTTTATGTAAACAATAAAATAGAAAAAGGAACTAACTTTAAGTCCATGCTAAATTAAAAAAGTGCACGAGGATGATTTTAGTTTATTTCCAAGTAAACTAGATCAATGACATGTCCCCCCAAAAAATGAAAAAGTTGAAACACTTACATGAGCCAATATTTTTGGCTCAAAAGGAGCATCTAAGACTTAAAGAGTATCATGCTGACCTGGGGCACGCAGGATTACTAAGATCATCGTATCCAGAGTCACGGCACTCAGCGATCGTTTAATCATCACCGAAGTGTGGACAGAACCGGGAAAGAAGAGAAGGTCACATATAGATCCCCGTCCTCTGATGAGCTGATTTGCACACTGAAAGGCTCACACCAAGTTTCCATTTCATTATCACGGACGATCTGCAGCATATTATTTACTACAGACATGTGAGCATACTTGATTATAACTCTTTTAACAAAACCTGGGTACATTTTGTTTTGCAGGGCAGCCTGGTTTAGAGTCAGGAATTTTACTGACACCTGCCTTAAAAACACAACGGCACCATTCATTCATTCAACCTTTATTTAGTCAGGTAAATCTTATTGAGCCTCGAGGGCTCATTTACGAAAGCGACCTGCTACAAACTAAAGAATGATGAACATCAATGATACAAATGCATTAAACAATAAACAAAAGAAAAGAAAAAGCAGCAAAAAGTAGCAAAAACATTATAAGGTAGATGTACAAAAAAAAATCAAAGACAGGAACATATCTGCATTGGTTTTTGCCAGGATTCCAACAGATTCTGAAAACCATCCAGAGAGGTCAGGGCCGAGAGCTTCAGATCTTTTTGTAAGATATTCCAGGAAGCAGGAGCAGAGTAGGAGAAGGCCCTTTTTCCAAGTTCAGTCCTCACTGACGGAACACTGCAGGTAATCATGTCCTGAGAGCGCACACTGTAGCTGCACTCACGCAAAGACATGTAGGAGGAGATGTATGAGGGCAGCAGACCAAGAAGTGATTTGAAGATGAAAATGTACCAGTGGAAGAGTCTGCGTGAGGTTAATGATGTCCAGTTAACCAGTGAATACAGGGTGCAGTGGTGGGTACGATAATCACAACCAGTTATGAATCTTAGTGCACCATGATAGACAACATCCAACATCTGCAGGGTGCTTGTAGGAGCATTCATGTAGAGAATGTCACCGTAATCAATGGAGGGAAGGAAAGTCACAGATACAAGGCGTTTCCTAGCATTCAGTGTTAGACATGATCTGTTTCTGAAAAAGAAACCCAGTTTAACTTTCAGTTTCTTCACTAGGTTTTCCACGTGGAGTTTAAATGAGAGATGTGAATCGACCAGGATACCCAAATATTTATAGGAATCAACAAACTCAATAGGGACACCATTTGAGGAAAAAATCAGAGGAAGATCTGCTGGGACCGACTTCCTACTTGAAAAAAACATCCCTTTTGTTTTTTCAGCATTTAGGACAAGTTTGAGACGGAACAAATCTGACTGAATGATGTCAAAAGCGGATTGCAGTAACTGGAAAGCCTTAGCTACTGTTTTAGCTCGGCAATAAACAACTGTATCATCAGCATAGAAATGTAAGGATGCATCAGGGATGCTCTGACCTACATTAGCTATGTAGATTGTAAAGAGGGTTGGTCCTAAAACTGAGCCTTGTGGTACACCATTTTTAACTGTTAAATAGCTGGAAGAAGTACCGTTATGTTGAACACATTGCCTCCGATTGGAAAGATAATTAGAAAACCAACCGATGGTGTGATCAGAGAAACCGATTTCTGAGAGCTTATGACACAGGATGTTATGATCCACAGTGTCAAAAGCTTTAGACAGGTCTAAGAAAAGTGCAGCACAATAATCCTTAGCATCCAATGCTTCAACAACATCATTCAGAACCTTCAGAGAAGCAGTTGTTGTGCTGTGTTTTTTCCTGAAACCAGATTGATGGAGAGGTAAGATGTTAAATGAGTCCAGATAATTTTTGATCTGAGAGTTTATCAGTTTTTCTAGAACCTTGGCTAAAATGCAGAGTTTAGAGATCGGTCGATAATTGTTCAGTGAGGTGGGATCACCTCCCTTCAGCAAAGGAAGAACAAAGGCTGTTTTCCAAGCATCCGGAATGGTGTTTTGGCTTATGGACAGATTAAAGATGTGAGTCACAGGGACTGTGATGATATGAGCAGCCAGCCTTAAGAAATAAGGAGGAAGTTCATCTTGACCTGCAGATTTTTTAGGATCAAGATCTTTTAACAGTTTATTTACCTCACGGACTGAGAACGGAGAAAAAGAGAAGGTGTGATTAACTGAGGATTTACTTGTAGGAGGGATTTGATTTGTAAAAGTTTGGTTATTAGATGAAGTGGCTGATTTTCCATTTGTAACTGTGTCAAATAATGAACTAGAAGCAACAAAATGTTTGTTGAAACAGTTCAGGATCTCGTGCTTATTTGACACAGGAACAGAATCAACAAGAAGTTGTGATGGGAGGTCAGATGATTGGGGGGTGCCTGAGAGAGATTTGATGGTTTTCCAGAATTTTTTAGGGTCGTTTAGATTTTTGGAGGTCTGAGATAAGAAGTAATTACGTTTTGCAGCTTTGATGGCAGTTGTGCATTTATTCCTCAGCTGCCGAAATTTCAACCAATCAGTGTCTGAGTGTGATTTTCTTGCTGCGGCCCAAAGATGATCTCTCCTGTGCAGGAGGTCAGCTAGTTCAGGAGTAAACCAGGGGCTGTCACGGCCCTTTATCCTGAACTGCCGGAAAGGAGCATGTTTGTTTACAAAGAAAATGAAACTATTATGAAAATAGTTCCAAGCGGTGTTCACGTCGTTGATTAGTAGAATACGTTGCCAATCAAAGTGGGATAGATCCCAGAGGAATGACTGTTCACAGAAACGTTTCAAATCCCTTTTTTGAATTATTCTGGGCTCAGCAGGTGGAAGTTTAGTAGATCTAAGAGCTGCTATTACGGAATGATCACTCAAAATGTTAGCAAATACACCTGTTCCAGGAAATTTATGAGGTGCATTTGTGAAAAACAGATCTAAGGTGGAAGATTTTTCGGGACATTTTTTGTTTGGTCTGGTGGGAGAATCGATAAGTTGTGTTAGATTGAGAGATAGGCAACATTCCTTGAATTTATCACAGAGGGGGGTCGACTTATTCCAATCAATGTTGAAATCTCCTACCATAACAATCTCATTGTGTTTTAAATTTCCTATGAATTCAGTCAGGGAGGACAGAGCTTCAGGTGTTGCGGAGGGGGGACGATAACAACCTACAACAGTTATGATCTGACCTCCCTTCAAACTGATGTTCACAGCTAAAGCCTCAAACTGGTTTGCGATTGTTTTTTTAGACGCAATCCTGGCAGCCAAAGAGTCTCTGATGTAAATAGCGACTCCACCTCCCCTTTTATTACGATCACAACGATAGATCTTAAATTCATTGATTGCCAGGTCATTTTTCAAAACAGATTTGTTGAGCCAAGTTTCAGAGATAACGATCACATCTGCCCCAGAAGAACTGATTAGGATTTTCAATTCATCAAGTTTTTTTTTGAGGCTACGAGCGTTTACATGCAGGAAATGGAGACCTGAATTATTTTTAAACTCACTGGGAGTACTGTAGTTAATGGAGGGCCCTGGGTTGGGCTGAATCCCTGAGATCAATAACAACATTAATATCAGACATTTACTTGACTTCTTTGTCACTGATGTGTAGTTACAGGAGTTAACAGTGTGACATTTTGCACCCATAATTGAACCATGAGAAACATTGATGAAGACACGATCATTCAGAACCCAAAAACAATGAAAGTTGCAATGATGGGCAGATCCAGATGTGTTGATAAGATTCAGTGATTCCAGGTAGTCTGAGAACTGAAAATAATGACAGTAATATGAATGATGCAGAAAAGTCTCAGACCATAAAGCGTCACAAATTAAGTGGGCAAACAATTCCGTTGAGGAGGCCCAACTACAGTTTGTGTGAGAGGGGATCCAGCCCTCCTGTGAATATGAATGGATGTGGCTCTGGTTAACACAAGCTGGATCCAGAATCAATGGGTAGAAACAAGCAATTTGCAGCAAACAGCAGAGTGTGGTGCCAGAAAAGCCTCCTAAAATTAAAGGCATGATTGTAGCCTGTATCAGGACAGCAAAGGAACAACAGCGTGAACTGCACCAAACAACAGCGACAGTAGCTCCTGATCCTCAGTGGCACACATTTCTCTCCGCCCGTCTGATCCACAATTAGCTCCCAACAGTGTGAAACAGGCACCACCAAACAGCGACGATCACCAAACAGCGACGATCCTGATCCTCCGCACTTCACTTTCTTCTCGTCTGATATCACACAGCCATATTGACATAACTGACACATATTCTGCGACAAATGTAGCAACACGGTGATAAATAAAACTCATTTACATTGAAATGGGAAACTTGGATAAAAACATTTTGATTCACATGGCAGAAAATGAAGATTTATAGACAAATCTACAAAAATGCAGCCGCATCTCCATCTTCTGTGGTTGGGTCGTGGAAGCAATAGGTCCATGAGAGAAACCCCTTCAACCCCAAGGTGTTCCTAGGCCATAGAAAATACACCATCCCTCTAGCAAGTTTTGGGGCTGATTTGAGGTCTCTTCCAAGGATTGGTGCTCGGAAGGCATCCTAATCAGATAGTAAAACCACCTCATCTGGCTCCTTCTGATGCAGAAGAGCAGCAGCTCTACTCTGAGAACCAGATGCCGGAGCTCCTCACCTCGTCTCTAAGGCTGAGCCAGGCCACCCTAGTACGAAATAAGCTCATTTCGGCTGCTTGTATCCAAGATCTTGGTCTTTTCCTCATGATTCAAACCTCAGGATCATGTTGGTATGTAGACAGACCAGTGAACTCTTTCCTCACCACACCGTCTGAATCAACACTCTCAGAGTTCACAGAGTCAAAGAGCTCCTGCAGTCCCAAGACATTTTGTAAAATTTAAATTAAAAGGGTTTCTGTTTGAGTTATGACCAAAAAGTTGATTACTTCAGGATTTGACCTTTCAGTTGCTGTTTTTTTGTATTTTTCCCTGATGATCCATAGAGTTCACAAATTAAAACCAGTTGTTTAATTGCTATGAATACTATTTATGTCACCATTTGACATGTTTTGTTTACATATTTGGTTTACAGTATATATTTATGAATATTGATTTGTTCTGTAAGTTGCACCATGTAGGAACCATTGTTCAGTGCTATGTTGCACTGGAGACATTTTAAGTTGTTGCAATCCACCTCCAAGAAAGCATGTGCAGCAGAAAAAGTTTTATGATCTGCCTAAAGGTTTAAGAGGTTACGTTGCCCATTTTCCAGAATACGTACACATACAGGTAGTCCCCGATTTACAAGCGTCTGGACTTACGAGGTTCCGACTTTACGAGGTTATCATATTTAATAAAAATATGATTTTTTTTTGTGTGTGTTTAAATGTTCTTAATTTCATGTGTACAGCACTTTGTTGCAGCTGTGGTTGTTTTAAATGGCTTTATAAATAAAGTATAATTGTTATTTTTATGTTTTATTTCAATTTTTAGCGTATTAGCGATCGCTCCCAACGCGCAGCCGGCAGACATAAAACGAGTGGATCGCCGCCGCCTGACCATGCAACGAGCGGAGCTAAGCGGGCGGGGATTAGACATGCCGGCAAAGGGACCTTCTGCGGCCAGGAGCTGCTGGCTTTTGAGGACCGTGCGTCCGATCAGAGGTTGCCTCATACGGATAAATTAGCTGGAAACACTCGGTGAACTTTGTGGATGTGTCTGGACTGGAGCAGCAGCAACAGATCGCTCAGCGATCGCTCCCAAAGCGCTGCGCGACAACAATAGCTCATGGGCTAAGCTAAGGCTAGGCTAAATGCTCAGCTGACCCGACCAGAACCGACGGCCGGCGGCCGGGAGCTCGCCTCAATGTCCGGGAGCTCGCCTAAAATGTCGGATGGACACCAGCTAACGTGGAGAAGCAGCTCCGACAGCCTTTTTTGGATGTGCTACACGCTAACGAGCGCTAACGAGAGCAGGCCTAATCTGGTGGGGGCTAACAACAGCTAACGTGGGCAGCTTGTTTGGATGAATGAACACCGCAGAGAAACGGCTTTCGGTAAGTTTATTAAATATTTTTCTGGCTCCAAATGTATGAAGTTAGCGTACTAACAGTCCTTCCTTTAAACAGTTTGGACTGTGTGGTGCTGCAGAAAGCTAGGGACTTCGGACGTAACGCGGCGGAGCTAAGAGATGAGAGAAGCTGCGCTCAAAGTAAGAAATTAATTTTTTATGCATGTACGGACTTATGAGATTTTCATCTTACAAGAACCTCGTAGTAACGGAACTCGCTCGTAAGTCGGGGACTACCTGTACAACGTTCTAGAATTGTGCCACTCAGGCCCTGTACATACGTAGCCGTTTATCGGTAAAACCAAACAGTTTATCATGCGGTTTGGCCTATCATCCACACGTGAACTCCGGTTGATGTATAAACGAATAATAACAAAACTCCGGCCAAAGTGAAGATTTGAGAACTCTCCGCTTTCAAGTCTGCGTGTGGACTTTGAGAACGGAGCTTTCTGCTCCACCGCCTCCAGCTGGAGCGGCGCTGACAGTCACACAATGCTCTAAAAAAAAGCACTAAAAAGTCAACATACCTGCTCTGACATGATTCCCAGTCGACATTTTACTGCGTTTTATTAACTTTGTACTCCCAACACGGTATTTAATAGTAGTTCAACCTCACGGTCTGTCCACACAAACGAAAAATAAATAAATAAATAACAGGAAGTGTGGCTGAGTTGAAGGGTTGTGACAGCACTACACTGCCACCTATGGGTTCAGCATATTCATTACAACGCCCTGTCTTGAAAAAAAACGGGACATGTAGACAAACATTTTAAATATTCGAACATGTATGGACAGAGATATTTTTTGTGTGCAAATATTCGTTTTTCAAACACCAGGCTACGTGTGTACAAGGCCTCAGGATGGCTGCATGTTACATTCATTCTGATTTATTGCTTTTGGAAAT
>JBBPBX010086265.1:0-14933 GCA_038048925.1 Garcialebias charrua | reverse complement strand
GACGCTTCGTCTCTGTAGATAAGAGTTGAGGAGTATCTGGACATACACAATGGATTG
This sequence comes from Garcialebias charrua, assembly GCA_038048925.1. Taxonomy (NCBI): domain Eukaryota; kingdom Metazoa; phylum Chordata; class Actinopteri; order Cyprinodontiformes; family Rivulidae; genus Garcialebias; species Garcialebias charrua. The sequence goes on along the minus strand of JBBPBX010086265.1, from coordinate 14,876 downwards.
TTTTGTCCAACAGCCGTCCAGTTGAAACTTCAGCGTGTGTGATGCTGATTCCACGATACGAGGAAACTCGCCCTCTCGGCAGGAAATAAGGTCAACGTCCTGGCTGGACTTCAAACTAAAACTTCCAGAAAACAAATTCTTTCAGAAGATGAGTGAATGAGTCACAGTAAGCTTTACTGTGACTCCAGCTGAGACGTGGGTCTAATTGACACAATGACCAGAACGTTTCCAGCTTTTTCCAGAGGAAAACAAACAGTTGTTAGAAAGTTCTCCCCTTCGACACTAAAGTCCAAAACGGAAGTAGGACTTTATATGGGAGGCGGGGTCTCCCCACCTCCTCAATGACTATTGGCTGGTTTAACAAAATAAGAGATGGAATTTTGATTCCCATAGGCAGAAAGTCTCTGACAGACAACAGGAAAACTGTTTACATAAGCGGCCAGATGGACTGGCCTGTTATGTCTAGCTTGAAGACAAAACAGAGAAGGAAGTGAATAGCTTTTACCCTGACTCATGCCTTAGATTCAGAGCACACTTGTAATGAAGAATAAACCAGCAGAAGGTCAAACTCATGCAAGTAACAGATCATCATTAAATGACAAAAGTATACTGTTGATCAATTCTGAATTAACACACACTAAAAAGAAAGTTCATTTCTGATTGATTGGTTCCATTAATTCAAAATAATTGTAACAAAAATAGTGTCCACTTGTCTCCTTGAGAGCTTCAAGAAGGTGTAACACTGAGAGTTTCAGAGAGATGTGGAGAGGCCCACATCCCATACGGACATGAGAGTGCTGTATCCCTACCATGCGCGTAGGCAAGGGGGGTTCGGGGGGTTCGAACGAACCGCCCACTTTTAAAGGAGAAGTTGACAATGCTAAACTACCGTAAAAACCGGTCTATAATACGCAGTATTTTTGCTCATTTGAATGTCCAGCGTATTAAACACCGAAGAGTATTATTTATGGATTTTTTCCCATATTTTTAGACTCATTTTTCGCTCTGAGTCTTCGTTTTTCATTTTTGGCGAAAATGGTGCAGTACCAGTTTCGGCCGCTATACAGGCGCTGTAGGCAGCAGCCAGCAGAGGACTCAGAGAGTGAAGAGGAAGAGGGGCCACTTTCTTTTCTCGCAAAGAAATAATTGTTTTACCGTGTTTCCTTGTGAAGATCTTCGTACTCGCTTGCTTCTGTCGCCGCCATCTTGATTAGGGTAAATGAGGCGCTGACGCGTCGCGTGGTGATGACACGTATTAAACACCGATGCGTATTGTGTACGTTTTTTTCTTGTTTATTGTTAATAATTGGACAAAGCGGATTAAACACCGGAGCGTATTTTCCTCCGGCGAATACGGTAATGTGCCTGGATAGCTCAATGGATAAAGCATCTGCCTTCAGTCCCAAAGCTCGTGGGATCAAGTCCCGCATGGTACAACGTTTTTTTTTTTTTTCATTCCAAATTAAAAAAGCACAAGAAAACTATTTACAAAACAGCAAGGAATAAAACAATGCATTAAATGAAAGGAATCAGACGAAGAAAATAATCTTATCTGCCCCTTCTCAAACTATTTTTTTTTTCAAACACTCGATTCAAACAACTAATTTTACATTTGTCTTTTATTGGATAAAAAAAGTAGTTAATATGCCTGTGAAGAAAGAAGAATGTGTTAACCACAGGCTGTGGTTAACACATTCTTCTTTTTTTATCCAATAAAAGAGTGTTTGAAAAAAAAATAGTTTGAGAAGGGGCAGATAAGATTATTTTCTTCGTCTGATTCCTTTCATTTAATGCATTGTTTTATTTCTTGCCGTTTTGTAAATAGTTTTCTTGTGCTTTTTTAATCTGGAATGAATAAAATAAAAATAAAAACGTTGTACCATGCGGGACTTGAACTCATGAGCTTTGGGACCGAAGGCAAACGCTTTATCCATTGAGCTATCCAGGCACATTAGTATACATTGTCAACTTCTCCTTTAAAACTAACCGCCCCCCACAAAATTCTGGCTACGCCCATGATCCCTACAGATCTCTATCTTCTAATAATCTCCTAACTTTATACAGAACAGCAATTGATTTAGCTATCCTTTTCTTAACAGAATCAATATGATGCTTCCACGTCAATTTGTCATCGATAGTGACCCCCCAGAAACTTTATTTGACTAACTCTGCAGATTTACACACCATCAAGATTTATTGTAACATGAACAGATTCCTTTTTTGTTCTGAATGTCATGTACTTGGTTTTGTCCAGATTAAGGGATAATTTGTTTGATTTAAACCAATTTTGAATTTTCAGTAATTCATTATTCACAAGAATAATGAATTATTGACACCAAAATAATGTTATTTCGGTGTCATGTGGGGTATTTCGGCGACCTGTGGGGTATTTCGGCGACCTGTGGGGTATTTTGGCGACCTGTGGGGTATTTTGGCGACCTGTGGGGTATTTTGGCGACCTGTGGGGTATTTTGGCGACCTGTGGGGTATTTTGGCAACCTGTGGGGTATTTTGGCAACCTGTGGGGTATATTGGCGACCTGTGGGGTATTTTGGCGACCTGTGGGTTAGTTTTGTGAGTAACTGTCATCTGTGATTTGTTGTTAACCATGTGTATATTTCTTTGCAGTTTATGTCAACATGAAGATGAACATGTTCCTGGACCCGAGCAGACAAACCTGTTTCCCTGGTCCCTTGCATTTTGCCAGCTGCTACTGGAACAGTGTCTTTGTGTCCAACATTACTAAGTAAGATTTTTGTGAAGTTAGTTATTTTGATTTAGTTTTAGCTGGTAGCTCATTTTACTGAGACCTCAAATTGTACCTGTGCCTTGTTGTCATACGTTATTAAAAACAATTTGAAATAACAAATGCACAAATTCTTGTCTTACTTCACAATAAGTGTGGTTTTTCAGTAGAATAAAGGAAAGCAGGTAATGAAAAGAAACTACTTAGAATGAAAGTAAATTCAGTGTAAAAGAGGAACACCTCTGGTATTCAAACACGACAATTTGTCATGATGCACTGCATAGTTTTTCATCAATATTTTTGGAAACCGATGTACTTGCAGAGAAACTAGTGCTCTCATGTTCTCATCGGGCAGAGTTTTAAAATTACTACATAGAAATGCTTTATTTAAGCACTGACTTTTAAGCAGGTGTTATTGTTGTGGGAAACTAAGTTTTGCAGCTGGTTTTTGAAGCTGTAAAATGTGTTTACCTATACCAGCTTATGTTTTTGGCGTGGTTTATCCACACAGATATAAATGACAGCGAGAGAGTGGCATGTCAGATAAACACATTTAATCAAAACAGCACTATAACAACACTAGAACATTTTTTGACAAGTTATGACAAGCTAATACAAGTACAGCATCCACACATCACAGTAAAGAGTAATTTAGTCATTTTCATCCTGCCTTGGACAGCTGTTTGGGTGATCCTGACACACTGGTGAAGCCCCAATGCAGAGGTTATGCAGAAGGCAGGCTGCCATGATGACAATCATCACCACAGCATCAATTCGTTAGGCCAGGGGATGAAGGTGTGTCCCATTGTGCAAAATGGCCTTCAGTACTTCCATGATGATCCTGTGCGCTGAGGACTGCGAGACATCAAATTTGTCAGACATCTCCCTGAAGCTGTTCTGGTTGGCCATGTACCACAGGAACATCAGGACCTTCTTTTCTACAGGGACTGGTGCTGCACCTTGACAGTGCTCCTTCCTCCTGCAGCTGCATCATTACAGATGTGAACTGGGTCTTGTTGACTCTGAAATGACGCACAAACTTGTCATCCATGTTCAGCATCACCTCCCATAGTCTTCATGATTATTCCATGTGTCCGTAGGTTTGTGTGTATCAGCAGCATCCTAAAATACAAAGAAATTAAATTGTTTTGTTACTATGGACCATATGAGTCTGAAATAAAGTTTTGATTGATTGAAGTTTAATAACAATTTTAACAATAAACCGTAAAAACGTCTGCTAATGGTTTGAGGTAGTAAAAAGAAAAAAAAATGTTCAGCACTTTCTGACTTTATTTATCTAATGATAACTTCTGTACTGCTGCTATAATCCTAAAAGAGATCGAATTAAAACTATAAAGTAGATGTAAGAGCCTCAAGACCAAAATTAACAAAAATAAGCTTATTTATAAAAAATAAAAAAACTACTGGTTAAAACATACCTGGTTAAAGCTGCAGTATGTAGCTTTTTTTATGAACATATTTCTTCACTCTGTCACTACCTCCTGACAGACTGATGTTAGCCAGGTAATCTCTGAAAAAAAATTAAAAAAAATATTGTCCCCTTGCTTCTCCAGGTGGTAAATAAGCATTTCTAAAAAGAAAAGGTGACCCGCCATTTTCCAGCCAATAAAAACAGAGTTTGTAACCAGCCAATAAAAACAGAGCTTGAATTTGAATCAGCCAATAAAAACAGAGCTTGAATTTGAAATTCAACAGACCACAAGGGGGCAGAGCCACATATGGCTCTGAGGGGGAGGGATCAGAATGCTTTGCCTGTTGAAAATATTTCTAAGTGTTGCAGTTCTACAGAAACTGCATACTGAACCTTTAACATTTCAAGAGCCTCAGAATTGCTTTTCAACTTCGCTGCTGGTCTGGAAACCTTTTTATAATCCAACAAAGCAAGAACAACAACAGCTTTGTAGCGGGCATCCATCTTGTTTTCGTCATCGTGCCGACAAGCTAACTGGAACGCATTCAACTCGGAAAGACGTCATTCCAGGTTGGTAATTACGACCTCCAAGGCAACTGGAACGCAGCATTACGCTACTCTGCAAGATCGCGTGGACATCGGGGGCAGTTCCCTTGGATTGGCAGACTGGGGTGGTGGTTCCCCTATTCAAAAAGGGGGACCGTAGGGTGTGTTCCAACTATAGGGGGATCACACTCTTAAGCCTCCCTGGTAAGGTCTATTCAGGGGTTCTGGAGAGGAGGGTCCGTCGGATAGTCGAACCTCGGATTCAGGAGGAGCAGTGTGGTTTTCGTCCTGGTCGTGGAACACTGGACCAGCTCTACACCCTCAGCAGGGTCCTGGAGGGTGCGTGGGAGTTTGCCCAACCAGTTTACATGTGCTTTGTGGACTTGGAGAAGGCATTCGACCGCGTCCCTCGGGGGGTTCTGTGGGGGGTACTCCGGGAGTATGGGGTACCAGGCCCTTTGATAAGGGCTGTTAGGTCCCTGTACGACCGGTGTCAGAGCTTGGTCCGCATTGCCGGCAGTAAGTCAGGCTCGTTTCCGGTGAGAGTTGGACTCCGCCAAGGTTGCCCTTTGTCACCGATTCTGTTCATAACTTTTATGGACAGAATTTCTAGGCGCAGCCAAGGTGTTGAGAGGATCCGTTTTGGTGACCTTAGAATCGCTTCTCTGTTTTTTGCAGATGATGTGGTCCTACTGGCTTCATCAGTTCGTGATTTACAACTTTCACTGGAGCGGTTTGCAGCCGAGTGTGATGCGGCCGGGATGAGGATCAGTTCCTCCAAATCCGAGGCCATGGTCTTGAGCCGGAAAAGGGTAGCATGCCCTCTCCGGGTCGGGGAGGAGGTCCTGCCCCAAGTGGAGGAGTTTAAGTATCTCGGGATCTTGTTCACGAATGAGGGAAAACTGGAGCGTGAGATCGATAGGCGGATAGGTGCAGCGTCCGCAGTGAAGCGGGCGCTGTACCGGTCTGTCGTGGTGAAGAGAGAGCTGAGTCAAAAGGCAAAGCTCTCAATTTACCGATCGATCTACGTTCCCACCCTCATCTATGGTCATGAGCTTTGGGTTATGACCGAAAGAACAAGATCTCGGATACAAGCGGCTGAAATGAGTTTTCTCCGCAGGGTGGCTGGACTCTCCCTTAGAGATAGGGTGAGAAGCTCAGTCATCCGGGAGGGACTCGGAGTAGAGCCGCTGCTTCTCCACATCGAGAGGAGCCAGTTGAGGTGGCTCGGGCATCTGGTTAGGATGCCTCCTGGACGCCTCCCTGGTGAGGTGTTCCGGGCATGTCCCACCGGGAGGAGACCCAGAGGAAGACCCAGGACACGCTGGAGGGACTATGTTTCTCGGCTGGCCTGGGAACGCCTTGGGATTCCCCCAGAGGAGCTGCTCCAAGTGGCTGGGGAGAGGGAAGTCTGGGCCTCCCTACTTAGGCTGCTACCCCCGCGACCCGACCCCGGATAAGCGGAAGAAGATGGATGGATGGATTACTGTGTCACTTCTGCTGTGTGAAAGTTGAAGGCCCGGGTCAGAGAGGCCCGGCCGTTTTGTTTAGAAATGGAGAAGACAGTTAATCCGTTGTTTTCATGAGAATGACTCCAGCACTCTGTCTTTTCCTAAACATTTCTCTCTGCTTCTGGCTGTAACCTTGTACCATGATAACAGCAAGTGAACTCCTCGACTGGTTCTTTTGAACCAATCGGAGAGGGACAAGTCTTTGATCTCAGATCTTCTACTAAGGGTTTCAAGCTTTCCTGAAACCACTAGTTCCTGTAAGGAAGAGGAGATGTGAACTTTCTCTTCAAGCTGTCGGACGTTTGGTCAAGAGCCAAAGACCTTCGTTCTTCAGTGAGGGCTAATAACATGCTTGTTATCAGTCCACTTCGAACCGAGCATAAGCTCAGAACTTTGTTTATTCCTTTCTGGAAGTCAACCAAGAGCTGACACCATTTTCTGATGATCTACGCAGACCCAGGAGACGTTGGAAATAACGTATAACGAATACGAATAACCAGCTCAGATGTACTGGCCCCTGCCAGGACTCTGTGCATCTGAAAAGCTAAGGTCTTCTCTTATCGGGGGGTTGTCTTAAAGGTAATGAGCCGTTTACAAACGTACCTGGGATTCAGCAGAAATCTGATGGGAAGTGTCATTTCTGGTAACATACTCAAGACAAATAACTTCCTCTTAAACCTCTCTAACATCCTACCCTATTCCTCTTAAACCTACAGTGTCCGGTAGGACTGGAAAGCACCTTGCATGGTAGTCTGCCGCCACCGGTTTATGAATGTGTGTAGCATTCAATATATGTGTAGCACTTTGAGATTTTCAGTAATGAAAAGTGCGTTATAAATTGAATTAATTATTATTATTATTATTAAACCTCTCTTATCTCAATTTCTAAGCTGGTAACTACATTTTTAAGCTAAAGAGCCACAGACTAAGTATATTGACAACCTGTATTTATGTCTGTTGTTGCAATTTAAATGTGCTGACGTGTTAAATTGCAAGAAAGTGAAAATCAGTCAATCAAGTGTAATGGTGTTGATTTTAGTTGATTTATTTTAAATAAATGGGAGTGTCTCCTGACATACCAACTAAAATAAACATCTCTGTCACTTAATGGCTTTATGGTTTATTTATCCATCATAAAGATCACAGAAATATTGGGTAACTGAAACAGAAAAGAATCCGTAAAATACTATTCAATCTGAATAAGTAATTAAGATATATAAAGTGTGTCAGTTTAATATTGACCTCCTCATACAGGTAACCCCCCACTTACGACTCCATCGACCTACGAACAACGGGACCTACGAACATATCATATTTAATAAAAATATGAAATTACTGTATTAAAAAAAAAAAAAAAAAAAAATTTTGTTGTGTTTAAATGTTCTTAATTTCATGTGTACATCACTTTGTTGCAGCTGTGGTTGTTTTAAAGGCTTTATAAATAATAATTATGATAAAAAAGATCATTTCTGATCATTTTTGAGCAATCTTGGGCAACAGGAAGTAGGTCTTCAGTTTACACGGTCACAAATTAATGTAGAACACCGGACGCCATTTTAGGTTCAGTCACTGGGGTCTCCGGTCACAGAACACCGGACGCCATTTTAGGTTAGCTGCCCGGGAGCCAGCCGAAGACTGGTGACCAGGATGGCTTCATATGGATTAATTACGAGCTGGAAACGTCTCTGTGAACTTTGTGGATGTCTCAGGCAGCAGCAGCAGCTGCAGATTGATCGCGCCGCCGCTCCAACACCAGCTCATGGCTTGGCTAGCAGAAGCTAGCCAGCTAGCTAACACAGGTCTGGAGCAGCTGCGGTGGTTCACTGGCCGGCCGCCGCGCTGCTCGGCCCGACAACAATCAACGCATGGCAACCTAAGATGTCGGCTTTGACCATCTCAAAGTAAGAAAATATATTTTTATTTATTCTGTAAATGTGAATAGCAATGTTTAACATTACAGTACACTACTGTACATGCTTAAATGTGTGCGCGCGCTCCGTTAGCATGATAAATAAAGGTTGAATGAATGAATGAATGAATTTATTTTTTTTAAAATAATTTTCACCCCCTACCTACGGCAGAATCGAGCTGCGAACCGTTCTTAACTCCCTAACTCGTTCGTAGGTCGGGGGTTCGCTGTATATCCTATAGGGGTATTTCAGTGACCAGTGGGGTATTTCAGTGTCATGTGGGGTATTTCGGTGTCATGTGGGGTATTTCGGTGTCATGTGGGGTATTTCGGTGTCATGTGGGGTATTTTGGCGACCTGTGCGATGCCGATGGAGAAGGCGCTGGGGGAGAGCAGGCAGAGGAGCCAGACCAACGGCTGGGGGAAGTCCTTCATCAAAACGGTGAAGAGCGACATGCAGCCAAACACCACTGTGAGCATGGAGCCCACGGTGCTTGCAAACTTCGGCTTCTTAAACAACGGGGTCAACATGAAGGAGAAAAAGATCTGAGAATGAGAGGAACGACAAACAGATGAGCTTGATCCGTCCTAAAGTAACAGATTAAAAATGGAGGGTTCATTCTATTATATTTTATTCACTGGAACGTTTTTAAAGTAAATTCTTCTTCACAGCAAACCGCTGAGTTAAAAACATCTTGTTAGTTCTAGAAATCACAAGCAGGTTGGATCTGCTTTAAGACTTTAAAGGAGTCGTAAGATCTACTCACAGATGAGATCCCGTAGAGGAAGATGAGGACAAAGATGATGAAGAAGTCACTGTTGGGGAACAGAGCCGTGAGCGTGGCGATGATGGCCATCAGGAAGGACATGGCGGTCACCAGAGCGGCGTACAGGAGCCCCCAGGACAACCTGCAGGACAACACGTGAACTCATGACGTCCGGTCCAGACCAGGACTCCTTCACGTCAGAACCATGTTCCTCACCAGAAGGCCGTGTTGTAGAGCCCCATCATGGTCATGGTGTCTTTGAGGCGGTGCTCCTTCTCAGCTGCCACGTTAACGATGAGAAAGGTGACAAAGGGCGTGAACGCCAGGACCAGGTAGATGGAGATGAGTGCATGTGGGAACTTGTGCACCTCCACGGAGCCCGGCTGGCCCATCATCACCACGTTGAGGTTCAGCTCGCTCCACACCGAGCGTCTGGTCTGCATCTGCTCATGGACCAGCAAACATCGGAGAACTTCAGAAACAAGCGCTCCATACAAAAAACAACTGGACTTTATTTGTTGCAGAAAACGAGAGGGGGGTGAAAGAAGCTGTTTATGTTAAAAGGGAAAAGCCTTCTCTTAACCGAGGGGGGGGGCTCAGGTTTCAACTTTCAAAGACATATAATGCAGCTTTAAATCTGATTCCAAGACAGTTCACACCTGTTGAGAACAGAGTAGCTGCTTCTGTGGATTAGAGGAACAAAGACCTTAACAAACCCCCTACTGTTAAGCTGTGATGTGTTGTTGCGTCAATTTACATAGAATGGATATGTTATCTCAGGTATGTGTGGGCGTTATTTCAGCTTCCAAATTACATGTTGGTGCGTGGCATGTCAGGCTGTATAAAACTTCTGTCTCACAGCTGCTCTTTTGAATTGAAAAAGCCCTTCAGATGAAGGGTGAAACGTTTTCTGCAACAAATAAAGTCCAGTTGTTTTTGTATTGAGCACTTGTTTCTGATTTTATCATGTCCTGGACGACTGAGAATCTTCACCAGCATCTGAGAACTTCACTCATGAAGAAGAAGGCTACAGTTTACAGGTGCGTCTCACCTGGATGATGGCTACGTCGATCAGAGACTGGAGGCGGGTGAAGCCAGATAACCAGTAGTTGGCAGCTCTGCAGTTCAGCAAGCTGCTGTAACAGCTGGCTGGAGGAGAGCAAGAGAACATCTGTCAGAATGATGAGGCTTTTATTGTGATAAATCTGAGGCTTTTATTGTGATAAATCTGAGGCTTTTATTATGAAACATCAGACAACAGGTGAGTTTTTACCCATGGACTCGGTGTAGTCGCTGGGCAGGGGCAGCTGGTTGTAGGGAAAGCGCAGTTTGTACGACATGGCAGAGCCGTCCATGAACACCACGCCCACGTAGCTGGAGGGCTCGTACAGGCTGGCGTTCTCCAGTTCCTCCTCACTGGAGAACATGTCCAGATGGTCCTGCATGTCTGCACAGATCAAAGCGTTCAGCTCCTCCCATCCTCCTCACACACGGAAGGTCACCGTGCGCCTCAGACTTACTGATCCCCTGCGCCACCTCCTCCATGATGTGAGTGGTGATGTTGGTGATGGGGGTGTAGCCCAGACCCTTGATGTTGTGGAGGTGGACGTCACTGTCCAGCTCCACCGTACTGATGCCTCCATAATAAACGTGAGGATTCAAGGTGCTGATGAGGATCAGGAGAGCCAGGAGCAGCAGAGGGAGGAGCAGCTCCTGGAGGAGGAAATATGGTCATTTTTTTTATTATTATTTTTTTATTAAATTTATTCATTTTAAATACAACACACACAAAAAAACAATCTCATATACGAGACCATACAGTATAAAAGTAAAATGAAGGGATGCAGAAAGAAGAATAAATCTTATTTTTTCTGCCCCCTATTACAAAGATAAATCAAACAAGACAAAAAGAACAAAAAGAAAGAAAAAAAACAATAAAAAAGTTACAGATTGAAGAAAAGAAAACAACTCATATATGCTGGTGAAGATTCTCAGTCATCCAGGACATGATAAATCAAAAAGGCGTTCAATTCAGGATCAACTGGACTTTATTTGTAACAGAAAACGTTTCGACTTCTGTCCAGAAGTCTTTTTCAATTCTGAATGGAAGCTGTGAGAACGAGAAGTTTTATACAGGCTTACAAGTCAATAACACATACATGTAAATTGACAGATCACACCTTAACAGTAGGGAGTCCCTTGAAGTCTCTGACAGAAAACACAACTAATCACAGCTGAGGTAACACATACATGTAAATTGACAGAACACACCTTAACAGTAGGGAGTTCCCTTGAAGTCTCTGACAGAAAACACAACAACTGTATGTAAATTGACAAACAACACCTCACAGCCCAACAACAGAGGCTTCTCAACAAACTTTGTTAGTCTAATTCACAGACAAGACACCTCTGCTCCCATCCGGTGTAAGACCTTTGTGAATCAGCCCCAAAACTGAGTTGTAAGTTTTGGAAAGTTGAAATCTCAGACCTCCTCCTCTGTTAAGAGAAGGTTTTTCTCTCTTAACATACAAAGCTTCCTTAACACCCCTCTCAAACCATCTGTGTTCTCGGTCCAAAATTTGCACATTTTCATCCTCAAATGAGTGTCCCTTGTCCGTGAGGTGAAGGTGAACAGCTGAGTTTTGTCCAGAGGTGGTGGCTCTCCTGTGTTGGGACATTCGTTTGTGAAGAGGCTGCTTCGTTTCTCCAATGTAACGGTCTGAGCAGACCTCGCTGCACTGGACTGCATACACCACACCACTCTGTTTGTGTGTGGGGGTTCTGTCCTTCGGGTGGACCAGCCTCTGTCTGAGAGTTCTGCTGGGTTTGAAATGTACTGGGATGTTGTGTTTGTTGAAAATCCTTCTGAAATTCTCTGAGACTCCAGCAACATAAGGAATGACAATGTTTTTCCGTCTGTTAGCATTTTTCTGTTGATTATTGTGTTTAGCAGATTTTCTCGCTGACTTGACAAAAGCCCAGTTGGGATATCCACATGTTTGCAGCGATTTGTTGATGTGTTTCTGTTCCTTTTCCTTCCCTTCTGTCCTCTGTTATCAGAACCTTACAGCATCGGGCAGAACACATCCCCACAAGGACAGAAGGGAAGGAAAAGGAACAGAAACACATCAACAAATCGCTGCAAACATGTGGATATCCCAACTGGGCTTTTGTCAAGTCAGCGAGAAAATCTGCTAAACACAATAATCAACAGAAAAATGCTAACAGACGGAAAAACATTGTCATTCCTTATGTTGCTGGAGTCTCAGAGAATTTCAGAAGGATTTTCAACAAACACAACATCCCAGTACATTTCAAACCCAGCAGAACTCTCAGACAGAGGCTGGTCCACCCGAAGGACAGAACCCCCACACACAAACAGAGTGGTGTGGTGTATGCAGTCCAGTGCAGCGAGGTCTGCTCAGACCGTTACATTGGAGAAACGAAGCAGCCTCTTCACAAACGAATGTCCCAACACAGGAGAGCCACCACCTCTGGACAAAACTCAGCTGTTCACCTTCACCTCACGGACAAGGGACACTCATTTGAGGATGAAAATGTGCAAATTTTGGACCGAGAACACAGATGGTTTGAGAGGGGTGTTAAGGAAGCTTTGTATGTTAAGAGAGAAAAACCTTCTCTTAACAGAGGAGGAGGTCTGAGATTTCAACTTTCCAAAACTTACAACTCAGTTTTGGGGCTGATTCACAAAGGTCTTACACCGGATGGGAGCAGAGGTGTCTTGTCTGTGAATTAGACTAACAAAGTTTGTTGAGAAGCCTCTGTTGTTGGGCTGTGAGGTGTTGTTTGTCAATTTACATACAGTTGTTGTGTTTTCTGTCAGAGACTTCAAGGGAACTCCCTACTGTTAAGGTGTGTTCTGTCAATTTACATGTATGTGTTACCTCAGCTGTGATTAGTTGTGTTTTCTGTCAGAGACTTCAAGGGACTCCCTACTGTTAAGGTGTGATCTGTCAATTTACATGTATGTGTTATTGACTTGTAAGCCTGTATAAAACTTCTCGTTCTCACAGCTTCCATTCAGAATTGAAAAAGACTTCTGGACAGAAGTCGAAACGTTTTCTGTTACAAATAAAGTCCAGTTGATCCTGAATTGAACGCCTTTTTGACAACTCATATAGTTCCAAGAAAGAGAATTTCAAAGAAGACATCTATTACACAATATTGTTATCATTTATATTTTTGCAAGAAATTTGTTTTGATCATATTTTTAAAAATAGTCATTGATTTAGCATTTTTAATACCAGTTTCCAAATTATTCCAAAGTTCAATTCCTTTGATTGAGGTTGACCGACCCCTTAAACTCGTTCTATATCTTGGTTTCACAAAAATCTCTGTTCCTTTAAGATTATAACAACTTGTACGTTTGACAAAGAACATTTGTATATTCACTGGTAGTTCATTTTTATGAGCTATACATAATAGACAGAATATTGTAATCCACCAAGTCATAGAACTTCAACAATTTCAATTTTCTCCCCATCCCTCACCACGCACCTCCGCCCTCTTCATCTTAAAGAGGAACTAAACCCAGGTTGAGACGGTAACTCCTTCCCCTAAGCAGATCCAAAATCACCCTCAAAATGGGTGTGTCGAGAGACAAGGAGGGGAGGAGGTAGAGTTGTGCTTTTGTCCACGCCTCCACCAGCAACAACCTAAAACAAATTAAACCTCTAGCCAACAACATACACCAAGCAACAACAAAGGATAAACATGTAGATGTATTTATCTATTCCACCCATTCCATCCAAAACCTAAGGCTCAAGAAAATGGGAAAAAAAAGAAAAAAGAAACCGTTTGTCAGGAGTGAAATGTGGCACTTCCATATAAGGTATGAATGCTGCAGGACCTTCTCATCTCTGCAGGGGATTGGCTCTGCTTGAACCACTTCCGTGACGTCAGAGTGAGAAAATATGTCACAGTGAGAATCCTAGACCAATAAGAAAATTAAGGTGCAATCCCTCTGTTCAACCCATAGGGGTTACCGTAAACACGTTTTTAGACCGGGGTTTAGTTCCTCTTTAAATTAATACATGTAGGGAATTTGAGTCTCGGGTGTGCTACAACGGTTTCACATCTCTGTTGTACAGAACCACCTGGGACTCAATTTTATATACAGTATTTTCTGGTGTATAGGTCGCACCTGTGTATAGGTCGCATTGTCCAATTATCACCAATAGATTGGAAAAATCCCTAGATAGGTCGCACTGGTGTATAGGTCGCACCTACGTTTAGCTCTGCTGCAAATGTCTGCCACAGGAGCGCACAGCAAGGCTTTTAAGAAGATTAACACTTAAAAACAATTATTTGTTTGATAAAAATTATAGCAAATATATGTCTGAGCTGAACTTTTCCTTAATAAATGAACGTAATTGTGAAATGAGCTGGATTTAAAAATTTGTTTCACCGAAAGTGATAACAAGCCATATATAGGTCGCACCTGAGTATAGGTCGCAGGCCTTGAAAAAACCATAAAAAGGTGCGACCTATACACCGGAAAATACGGTACACTTTAGACATTCATTCATAAACATTCTCATAAAAGTCACATATAGGGAATAGAGTGAGCACTAAGGTTATGGGTGGCGGGATGACACCACTCTCGCCCCCATGCCTATGCTCACTCAACATTATGCATTTAGACAATAAGGGCCTGGGATGGAGTTGGAGTGGAGGGGAAACTGGTACAATGACAACCTTTGATCCTTCTCTTTCCTTTTTAAGTACAATTTAGAACAACACTCACCAACAGTACATTGGGGACGGGGGTGTGTGTGTCGGGGTCTTGATTTGTTAATTTCAATTTTATTTATTTATGTATTTATTTATATATATATTTATATATTATTTATTTATTTTTCTCTTACCCCCCTGGTTGCCTGGCGGACATTCTGGGGGTGGGCCGTCGGGGGTTGTCATGGGATGTGGGGGGGTTCGGGGCCTG
>JBBPBX010086262.1:0-14934 GCA_038048925.1 Garcialebias charrua | reverse complement strand
ATTAAGGAAAATAAAGAACAAATATTCATATCAAATGCTTGTACACTCAAAACAAAATACAGAAATTAAACAAACATACTGTACCTCGTTGGCTGTGTGCTACTAAAAGGGATTAGGCTTGTTTCTTCAGTTTCAGCTTCTTAGAACTCTTCTTCAACTTAAAGGTCCGTGCTTACTAGCTGAAACTCACATCCTTTCTACTACTGTAACTGACTTCTTCTGGTACTTTTCACCTTAATACAGCGTTACCTTTCACACCTGAACACAGCGCCAACTACAGGTGACAAGTAAAACTACATATAATAAAACAAACAGTAAGCCATATGAATGTGAAACAAAACAAACTGTGGCAGTTACACTCCCACCAAATCACACATCCTGTATGTGGGATTTCTCTAAATCGAACTGACACTTTACTCTAAAAATGAAACAAACAAAAAATATCACTGTGCTTCAAGCCAAACAACAACCTTATGTACAAGTCAGTCAAGTGAAACTGTCTTTGTTGTACGTTTACCACGTTTGACTAATGTACTCTCACTAATTAACAGTCGGACCTTCCTCACCCTATCATCTGATCCAGGGTATACTTCTGTGACTTTAACCATTTTCCACTAGTAAGCAACAGTGGACTTTCACACAAGTGTACTTTTGTTTGTTTGCAATTGTTCTCTCTGGGAGGTTAAAAACATTGTTCAGTAGATGAATAAATAACTTTGAATCTATTTTGATTGTTCATGTTCAATGAATTGTTCAATGTAGTTTGGAATAGTTCACATTTTTAGTTTGGAAAAAATAAACATTTGAGTTTTCTTTCTTATAACAGTTATAAGAAAGAAAACTCAAATGTTTATTTTTTCCAAACTAAAAATGTGAACTATTCCAAACTACATGGTCCCTTTCTTTAAACTTAAAAGTCCAGCTTGAACATAAATCAAATGAAATGTGTTTTGCCATGATTTCTAGCTTTCAAATACAAGTACCTGTACAATACTCTCATTGTAATGAGAAATTTAAGTTGGCTAAATAAATCTCCATTGCACAAATGAAATCTTTCAAGTTTTATTTAAAAATGTCCACAATTCATAAATCAAATCCAACAAAAGAAGCTGAATAATAAATTTGTGACCCATCACATCAAATGGGTTTATTTTTCAAAGTGGTTTGCGTAAATTTAGATAGTAAATAAGATGAATGAATAACTTATCAAATGGTTTAAATTAAATATCTGAAATAAAATCTTCACACCAAATATCAAACCATTTTCCTGATTATTAAGACAACACGATGAATTTGTCAGGATGATCTAAGTAAGAAAATGTATTTCTAAAAGTCAGTAATATATATGTTTGCTTGTAGGTCATTTTGACCAAATTTGACTTTAACCCCCGTTTGATGATGTGATGGGTCACATATTCAGTATGAAGTTCTAGTAAAACTAACCCTCTTTCAGGGGCGAGTAATCTGGTGATCCTACAGAAATACATTCAGATCCTCCTTTTTAAAACATGGAGCGTGAAATCTGGTGATCTAACAAAATACTTTCAGCTAATCCTCCTTTTAAAACATGGAGCGAGAAATCTGGTGATCCAACATGTGTTCACACATAAACAACTTCAGTGTTGTTTCAGAAACAGTTCTCAACCATCATTAGCAAAGCAGATCCATCATAAACATTTCTCAACCATCAGGAGCAATTGGTATCCATCATAAACAGTTTTCAACTATCATTATCAAATCACATCATCAGGAGCAATTGACATCCATCAGAAACATGTTGCAACCATCATGTATGAAAAACCAGTGCCTTAGTGTACAGTCCAGGAACTTTAAAAAGCTAGAAGCAACACATAAAAAGCATCGAAAATTCCCTTACTTTGATTGAAGTTGAGGTAGACAGGCTTATTAGGTGGTTCTCATGGATCAGATGGAACAGCTTAGCCATTGAGCAATGATTCAACCATGAATGATGCAGTGTTTCCCCTAGTTAACTTGCCATGGCGGAGTGCTCATCTCATCCATGATTTTTGTTGACGGGGGACGGACACGTCTGAGTGCAGCTTGTAGGGGCAGGGGGCATTCAGCACGAGGGGAGAGGCAACGTGAGCGCTCCCTTTAGCTTTTTAGCTAGAGAGCCTGTATTTTGTGCTGCTAGCTTAGTGCTATGCCAGTGCTGGGTGGGTGGGTCAAGTTTGGTCTGGTAGGCGGGGTGCTCAGTTCTGTTGATGGGGTGGCGCACCCCGCTTGTATAATGGTAGGGGAAACACTGAATGATGGGTACATGGGAGTCCAGATGTGAGTTCAGGTCAGGTGTGTGGTCTTGATGAGAGCAGGTCTGTCCATCAGGTCAGGTGTGTTTTCCTGTTTTGGCAGCAGTCATTGATGTGGATACATGACAGGGTTAGGCACAAGGTGGTGACGCACAAGTGATGATGGAGAGGAGCTGCAGGAGGATGGTGAGGAGAGAGCAGAGGACACAGGTCTGCCCATGACGTCAGGTGCCAACAGGTTTTGTCTGTTGAAAGAGACACAAACATGAACATGTGAAGTTAAAGCAGGGTCATGACCTGCAATAAAAACAGAAAACACAGACAGAAAACAAGTTCAACTCACTGTTAGGCACAAGGTGGTGACACACAAGTGATGATGGAGAGGAGCTGCAGGAGGTAGTAGGATGGTGAGGAGAGAGCAGAGGACACAGGTCTGCCCATGACGTCAGGTGCCAACAGGTTTTGTCTGTTGAAAGAGACACAAACATGAACATGTGAAGTTAAAGCAGGGTCATGACCTGCAATAAAAACAGAAAACACAGACAGAAAACAAGTTCAACTCACTGTTAGGCACAAGGTGGTGACGCACAAGTGATGATGGAGAGGAGCTGCAGGAGGATGGTGAGGAGAGAGCAGAGGACACAGGTCTCCCATGACGTCAGGTGCCAACAGGTTTTGTCTGTTGAAAGAGACACAAACATGAACATGTGAAGTTAAAGCAGGGTCATGACCTGCAATAAAAACAGAAAACACAGACAGAAAACAAGTTCAACTCACTGTTAGGCACAAGGTGGTGACGCACACGTGATGATGGAGAGGAGCTGCAGGAGGTAGTAGGATGGTGAGGAGAGAGCAGAGAACACAGGTCTGCCCATGACGTCAGGTGCCAACAGGTTTTGTCTGTTGAAAGAGACACAAACATGAACATGTGAAGTTAAAGCAGGGTCATGACCTGCAATAAAAACAGAAAACACCGATTTGGCCAATAACTCTCTCCCGTAGATCTCCAACCAGCAAGGCTGAGCTGGTAGTCCGTAGAGACTTCACCTTTCGCCTTGGGACTTCTACATCCGGCACAACAGGCACCTGCAAAACACATGGATCTTGTTAACCAAATAATGATTAAACATCACCACAGACCACTTTAAGTTTGTGAGAGGACAATTTTCTGACCGGTAGTTTTCTGGCCATTGTAAAGCTGAAAATGTCTAATGATTTGTTGATATTTTTACATTTTAAGACTAAAAAAGACCAGATTATCATAAAGAAGGAAAAATAATGTGATCTTTCCCAATTAAAAAATAAAATAATGAACTATGCAGGTCTAGGTAAATTATTTTAATTGTGGAAAAATTAAATATCCTACTTTGAATAAATAAAGTTAACTTATGTTTTACTCCTTCTATTAGTTCTAGTATTCACACATTTGCAAAGGAAAAGACAGGAAAAACTGCTAAAACTAGCCCTTTTTGTTGTTATAAGAACAAATAAAATTCAGTTTAAAGTTATTTTTGATCAAAGCTTGGAAGAGCCACTGCTGAGGGACCAAAGAGCTGCATGTGGCTCCAGAGCCGCAGGTTTCAGACCCCTGCAAAGTCCAGAACCCCTTACATTTTAAGACAGGTTTACAAGAAATCTAAAATAACTACCTATCAGCCACTTTCAAACCAGTTATGTGATCACAATCTGACAGGTTCAGTTTGTCAGTCCAAAATTATATAACAACATTGGCTGCCCTACTAGCACAGCAACTGTATTCTGCGATTTTGATGAATACAAAATCGCAGAATTTCATGATTTCTGGCATCATGATTTCTGGCAAACCGATCAACAAATGAGTGACTCATTTGTTGATCGGTTTGCCAGAAATCATCAAATTATGTTTGTATTCTGCATCTGTCTGTTAGCAAAATATCTTATGAACAACTGAACAGATTTTGATGAAACTTTCAAGAAATATTCACTGAATGGCTCTCTACGACTGTTTGGCTTTTAAAGTACATCCAATTTAAGATGGCTGCCACAGCTAACTGAACTTAAACAACACAAAATTGACTACAACTCATTCAATTTGACAAAAAATTGAGATAAAATTTGGTGTGGTAGTAGCTGAGACTCATTCCCAAAGCATAAGCAAAGGACTTTTAGAATGCATAAGATCTTTCTTTAAAATTATAGCGTTATTCAGTGGTGGGATGTAACAAAGTACAAATACTTTGTAACTGTACTTAAGTACATTTTTCATGTATCTGTACTTTACATGTGGGTACTTTTACTTTTACTCCACTAGATTTTACATGAAGTATCTGTACTTTCTACTACACTACATTTCTATAATGTGTTGAGTTACAAGTTACATTCACGTTGCAACTTTTTGATTTGTCGTTAGTTTGAAAGTAACTGATGTTGAGAGAGTTGGTCCATTGAATCACTGCAAAGTGGACAGGTAACATTAGACCTGCCTTCAAGAAGAGCTGGACCAGTGACATATATTCTAGTATATACGTCACTGAGCTGGGAGCACCCACAGCACCACTAACACACACAAAATGGATTCCACCACAGAGTCAGCAAGATACACAACACCCATGGCCTTATTGAAAGATTATTGAAATATTATTGTAAGACTGTTCAGTACAGCAGGACAGATCCTCTCTCCCAAAAGAGCCAGACTGGACTCAAAAAAAAACTTTGAAAAACAACTTATTCTGAACTTGGACAATAAATTATTGCTGCAATATTAAAATGTATCAGTTCATGGGATGTTAGGACAGGAGACAAGAGATGTCTCCAAATGTCTCAACACTCAGGTCCAAGTTTCGAAAATGGTGTCAGGAAGTTAAAATATTGTTCACTATTGACCCATTACAAGGTTGACTAGACAGTATTTTAACTAGAGTTGAAGACAAACTGGAGTTGAAATGATCAGATGTTCCTTTGTTAGGTCTAATGCTCCTTTTTTCAAACAGACAACTTTTACTTAAACGTGTTTACTGCAGTTAAAATGACACATTGGTTTGTGTTAAATAAAAATGTTCAAAGGTAAAATCATTCCTCTCTTATTTTACTTAATGACATTTAAAGCTCCACTGACATGTTCTTTTGACTTTTCAAAAAATGGCACAACATATATAAATATTAAGATAGACCTCTGACCGTTTTTGCTAAAATAATGTTAAATGAATGAAAATTTCTCTCAAAATAGTTTAAAATTAGCGCCGTTTTTTTAGACCGTAAATCCGGATCTTCCGGTCACGTGTCAGCATTCCCGTTTCTGACGTCACGTCCGATACTGAACTCTGCTCAAACGACAAAAATACTGAGTTTTCATGTGTTTTTTCACTACAGTTAGCAAGTTAAGCATATAAACACACGTTTCCGATCATTTTTATGCACTCAAAAGTAGTTTTTAGATGAAAATAGAGTGTTTTTAGGTGCGCTGGCGAAATTTACGAACGGACTTCCGGGTTGCGAATTTTTGGAAAAAACGAAAAAAATACTGAGTTTTCATGTGTTTTTTCACTACAGTTAGCAAGTTAAGCATATAAACACACGTTTCCGATCATTTTTATGCACTCAAAAGTAGTTTTTAGATGAAAATAGAGTGTTTTTAGGTGCGCTGGCGAAATTTACGGACGTGACGTCAGAAACAGGAATGCTCACGTGACCGGAAGATCCGGATTTACGGTCTAAATAAACGGCGCTAATTTTAAACTATTTTGAGAGAAATTTTCATTCATTTAACATTATTTTAGCAAAAACGGTCAGAGGTCTATCTTAATATTTATATATGTTGTGCCATTTTTTGAAATGTTAAAAGATCATGTCAGTGGACCTTTAACTCTTCATGTCATCCCTGAAATACTGACGCACAGAATCACAAGTCCAAGTGTGAACTGTGTCACAGAGTAAACACAATGAAAACATGTACGGTATTCTCTGCAGCATTGTTCATTAAAATGACTCAACACTATTAATGTATTGTTACAGAAAATATACGCACACTTGATGATTTTGTAAACCATTGCATTAGGTAATACATTCAGCAAGTACTTTTACTTTAATACTTTAAGTATTTTTAAAAGCAAGTACTTATTTACTTTTACTTAAGTAAAAACATTAATATGGTACTTCTACTTTTACTAGAGTACATTTTGTCTGTTTATTTGTACTTTTACTTAAGTACAGTGTTTGAGTACTTTCTCCACCACTGGCGTTATTTATTTGGAATCAATGATGTTGGTCTGTTAGCAAAATATCTCATGACCCTCTGGACAGATTTTGAAAAATCTTTCAAGAAATAATAAACAGATGTTTCTTTACTGCTGATTAACTTTTGAGTACAATTGAATTGAAGATGGCTGCAGCAGGCAATTGAAATAAGCCAAACTCAAAAATTGTTATAATTCAGTTAATTTTACAGATATGGAGTTAAGTGATTGTTTGTTTAAAGTTATTTTATATATTATTTTAAATAATGGGGTGATATAAGATTTTTTTCTTCTTTCTGCACTCTTTTCATTCAATGTTTTATTTTTGATTAATTTGTTTTATTTTGTCTCTTTTAAATGAATGAATAAATAAATTAAATAAAATGTTAAATGGCTTTACATCTGCTAAGTTCATGGCATAAACCAACACAGACATGTTCCTGTTTTTAGTGTTTACATGGCTTTATATTGTAGCTGTTATGATATGATGCGCAGCCACGGAGCTCCAGAGGGAAGCTGACAGCAGCTGCCCGGAAACAGAGCGCCATTCCCGGCTTGAAAAAGAAAAACACACCGCTGAAGCCCCGGAGCTCGAATGTCCGGCGTAAAACTAACTTGACCGCGGTTTAATGTGACACAGATGTGTTTACTGTATATAGCTCTGCAGACATTGAACGTTGTTGTCTTGCGGTGTTTAAATACTTCCACACAGCGGACACATGTTACTTTGTTACGATGAAAAGTCGGCTAGCTGCTAGGCTAGCTAACATGTTACTCACCAGTGTCAGATCTTGAAACAGAAACAAGTGTCCAGCTCCATGTAAACAGTGATCCATAACCAATTGTGACCAGCTCCATGTAAAGAATCCATAAACAAACGACCCGCTTTTTGAAAACGATGCCAAAACAAACCCAACAGAGTACTCAGTCAGCTCCTCACGCTGCAGCTGGCTGCAAACTATGACATGGATTTCCTGAATGTGAGGCGGGTCGTATTACTCTGGGATCATGAGACACGCCTCCGTTCAGGAAATCCATTCCATAGTTTGAAGCCAACGTGCATCATGGATCAGAAAATATCGGCAGGTTGGATCAAAAATCTGATACGTAAATTATGCTGGTATCGGATGGTTTCCGCTTCTTGCTCAGAGCGCGGGCCAGAGGGAGGGCCAGGCTCCGTGATACACGGGCCCGTGTCCAGAACCGCCAGTGTGACATGCGACGCACAGGGGCCTTGTCTCTTTGAAAAACCATCCAGGAACTAAGCCAAAAAAACCCAACTCGTAGCATACATTATATGGCTTATTTAAACGCTAGAATAACCTAACCTGCAGTGTTTTACTTTCCTCAAATTATCTGCCTCAGCAGCATAAACACCCGTTTTAGCTCGTTGTTAGCTTAGCTTTTAGCAACAGCAGGTTTTGTTCATTCAAGTAACAGAGCTAAAACAGCTAGCAAATAAAGAAAACAGAACCGATACCTTCAACTTCCAACTGAATGTCCAGTCGTCGTCCAGAGTCAGACCAGTCGACGTCTAATAAAAAGCAAGTTTTACGAGCGCTGAGTCCGAGACCGAGACAACAGCTTCTTGTCCCAGCAGCAGATGAACAGGATGTAGCTACATTTGAACGAAGCGCGCGAAGCGTTGATTGGTTGGATATGATCACATGCTACTTCCCTCGATAAACAAGAGTGGCGTTGATTGGTTAGGACAAAGTTCACATGCAACCTGATAAGCAAGAGTGGCGTTGATTGGTTGGGACATACAAAAGGGCAGAAAGCAAACAACTTCACGTTTCACGTACGCCTGGAGTAACGCAGAATAAAATTGAATAATGATAATAATAATGATGATAATAATAATACCCTGATGCATGCTCAATAATAATAATAACAATATACTATATATATATATATATATATATATATATATATATATATATATATATATATATATATATATATAGACAATATAAAAAAACAGCTCGAGCTGTTTCAAAAAACTGACAAAACGTTTAAAACAGAAAAATAAACCAGTGTGAAAATACTTTGTGTAGAAACTGGCAGATGGCAAAGGGAACGTTTGTTGAACGTTCTAAGAACGTTAGGTTAGAACGTTATATCTAGGTTTGTTCAAACGTTAGTCAAAACCTTCAAAGAACGTTCTAAGAACGTTAGGTTAGAACGTTATACAGGTAGTCCCCGATTTACGAGCGCTCTGAAATACGAGCGTCCGGCTTTACGAGAGCTACCAGGAACCGAACTACCGACTTGCGAGCTGCCGTTCCGACTTAACGAGCGAACAACATTAGAAAGCGTTGTTTCAAGATACGAGCGAAAATTCCAGAGTTACGAGAATTTACCGTTAAAAACCATTGTTCCGAATAACGAGATGAAAATTCCGTGTTTACGAGAAAACTCCGTTAGAAATCATTGCTCCAAATAACGAGATAAAAATTCCGTGTTTACGAGAAAACCCCGTTAGAAACCATTGTTCCGAATAACGAGATGAAAATTCCGTGTTTACGAGAAAACTCCGTTAGAAACCATTGTTCTGTTTTACGAGAACCGAGTGTTCGTGCCGACGGCTGAATGTCATGTTTCGAAGGGGAGTTTGGGGCAGGAGGTGGAATGTGGGGGGGCGGGGGAGGTGGAGTGGAGGGGGTTGGTTTCGGGGGGGATGGGCGATGGTTGGTTTCGGGTTGGGGGATGGGCGATGGTTGGTTTCGGGTTGGGGGATGGGCGATTTAACCATGCACCTGCACTGGACTTGGACTGGACATGCACACTGCACAAGGCGGGCACGCTGTGGTGGGTGGGGTGGGGGGGGGTATGTTTCGCGTGACAAATGGAAAAGTACAACAGCGGAAGGTTACATAGGCACTACTTTACTGTACCCCCACCCCCAAAAATCAAAGGCGGAGTGATTTCATCTGGTACTACATAAGCGAACAGCGCGAAAGCGGCGGCGTGGGTCTACAGTTTGGCGATTTGAGAGACACAGTTACAGATACGTATTCATTAGCATTATCATTAGCTTTGTTAGCATCTTCATTTGAAAGCATTTGAAAGCATGTCTGCAAAGCGAGGAGCTTCTTCTGCTGGTGGTGCGAGCGCTCCTAAAAAGCGTAAGGCCATCACGCTGGAGCAGAAGCTGGACATCATCAAACGAGCGGACAGGGGAGAGTCGACCTCCTCCATCTGCAAAGCGCTGAACCTGGTGAGTACAGTACCACCGTTAGCACGACTCGTAATGTCGGATCGTGAGCGCTTGTTAGCGAGTGTTTTACAGTACAGTACATGTACACGTGGCTGCGCAGATGAACAATGGCGGATGATCGTAGCGCTTGTTAGCGAGTGTTTTACAGTACACGTGGCTGCGCAGATGAACAATGGCGGATGTGAGCGCTTGTTAGCGAGTGTTTTACTGTACACGTGGCTGCGCAGATGAACAATGGCGGATGTGAGCGCTTGTTAGCGAGTGTTTTACTGTACACGTGGCTGCGCAGATGAAGACACGTAATGGCGTCTGTTAGTTAATGACATTTTATTTTTTATTTTAGGTCAGTTCAACAGTCAGCACCATAAAGGCTGACCGCGAGCGCATTTTAGCCACCGTGAGAGGAGCAGCCCCCATGAGGTCCACGATGATAACGAAGCAACGCACGGGTGTTATCACAGAGATTGAGCGTCTGATGGGTAAGAAAATTTATTTTTTTATTAACAGTACGTACAGTACACTGTACAGTACTGTATTGCGTCTTTTAGATAGTAAATTATTTAAGAAATACAGTACACAGTACATTATTTTTGATACTGTATGCACTGTACAGTTTCATTAATTTTTTTAACTTTGTTTACCTGGGATGTTTGTTTACAGGTGTGCTTTGTTTACCTGGGATGTTTGTTTACAGGTGTGCTTTGTTTACCTGGGATGTTTGTTTACAGGTGTGCTTTGTTTACCTGGGATGTTTGTTTACAGGTGTGCTTTGTTTACCTGGGATGTTTGTTTACAGGTGTGCTTTGTTTACCTGGGATGTTTGTTTACAGGTGTGCTTTGTTTACCTGGGATGTTTGTTTACAGGTGTGCTTTGTTTACCTGGGATGTTTGTTTACAGGTGTGCTTTGTTTACCTGGGATGTTTGTTTACAGGTGTGCTTTGTTTACCTGGGATGTTTGTTTACAGGTGTGCTTTGTTTACCTGGGATGTTTGTTTACAGGTGTGCTTTGTTTACCTGGGATGTTTGTTTACAGGTGTGCTTTGTTTACCTGGGATGTTTGTTTACAGGTGTGCTTTGTTTACCTGGGATGTTTGTTTACAGGTGTGCTTTGTTTACCTGAGATGTTTGTTTACAGGTGTGCTTTGTTTACCTGGGATGTTTGTTTACAGGTGTGCTTTGTTTACCTGGGATGTTTGTTTACAGGTGTGCTTTGTTTACCTGAGATGTTTGTTTACAGGTGTGCTTTGTTTACCTGAGATGTTTAACACACGGTCACAAGACTTTTATTAATAATAATTTTTAATTCAGTTCATGTTTTAACACACCTGTCTTTTCATGAACAACTTCTAGTCCTTTGGATAGAGGACTGCAACCAGAGGCATGTCCCGCTGAGTCTGATGATGATGCAGGAGAAAGCCCTCAAAATTTACCGGGATATCAAAGCAGAGATGGGGGAGGGCGTGGAGGTGCCCGACTTCAATGCGTCACGGGGGTGGTTTAATCGGTTCCGACAAAGGGCTAATTTGCACAACATAAAAATCCAAGGTAAGTGAAACATTTCAGCTGTGCTTTAATGTTTAACACGTGTAACATGTGGTTAATCTTGTCCTGTGTGTGTTTTTTTTCACCAGGAGAGGCAGCAGGTGGTGATGCGGCGGCAGCAGCCGCATTCCCAGAAAAACTGGCAGCCATTATAAGGGAGGGGGGATACACACCGCAGCAGGTGTTCAATGTTGATGAGACTGGTCTATTTTGGAAGAGGTTGCCCGACCGCACCTACATCAGCAGGGATGAAAGAACAGCAGCGGGCCACAAAGTGGGGAAAGACAGGATCACGTTGCTTTTCGGAGCGAATGCTGCTGGTGACTGCAAGTTAAAGCCGCTGTTGGTAAACCATTATGAGAACCCCAGGGCCTTACACCGTATGAATAAGAATGAACTGCCGGTGTATTGGGCATTCAACCGTAAGGCCTGGGTTACCCAAGAGGTGTTCTCAAAATGGTTTACCAAACATTTCGTCAACGACGTACAGCGCTTCTGCAAACGACAGCGCATTCGCTTTAACATCCTGTTGTTGTTGGACAATGCACCGGGTCACCCCGCAAATCTGACTGACCTCAACCAAAATGTGAGGGTGGTGTACCTGCCACCCAATACCACCAGTCTCATCCAACCAATGGACCAGGGGGTGATATCAACCTTCAAGGCCTACTACCTTCAGAGGGTCATCCGCAGTGCTTTGTTGGAAACAGACGACTCTCCAGGGTTCACGTTAAAGGACTTCTGGAAGAAGTACAACCTGCGCCATGCTCTCAGTCACATTGATGAGTCCTGGCTTCAGGTGAGGGAGAGCACACTTAACGGTGTGTGGAAAAAGCTCTGTCCACAGTTTTTTGATCCCTCACTTGAGCCCGTGGACTCAATCAGCAGTGTGATTGAGAGTGTGGTGGAGATGAGTAGGAGGCTGGAATTGGAGATTGACGCTGAAGATGTTCGGGAGTTGCTGGCTGAAGAAGGCGAGGAGCTTACGACTGCGGACCTGCAGCAGCTGGATAGGCCGTCGGTAGAGGAGGAGGTGCAGCAAGAAGAAAGGCCAACCGCTCCGGCCAAGGTCTTCACGAGGCAGGTCTTGGCGAAGATCTTTAAGGAGCAGCAGCACGTCTTGGACCAGTTGGAGGCACTGGACGAGGATGGGGAGAGGTTCGCCAGGGCTTCCCGAGCTGTCCGTGACGGTCTGGCTTGTTACTGGCAGATCCTAGAGGAAAAAAAACAGGAGGCCGCGCAGAGCAGCATGCTGCAGTTTGTAACAAGGGGCACTGCAGCCACGGCCACTGCAGCCACGGCCACTGCAGCCACGGCCACTGCAGCCACGGCCACTGCAGCCACGGCCACTGCAGCCACGGCCACTGCAGCCACGGCCACTGCAGCCACGGCCACTGCAGCCACGGCCACTGCAGCGACTCTAGGATCTGCTGGAGCAGCAGAAGCAGCAGAGGAAATGCCATCCACCTCTGCTGCTGCACAGCCATCCACCTCTGCTGCTGCAAGCCAGCCGTCATTGGACATCTCCATCTCCAGCTCCAGCTCCAGCTCCAGCTCCAGATCCAGCTCCAGATCCAGCTCACCCTCTCCCCAGTAAACATCCCTCCGTCCTTCCCCTCCACCTGTCCCCAAAGGTAAAGAAATGTTGCATTTACTGTATATTTTGATTTTCTGTTTTATTTTATGTTACTTCATCTGTTAACCCACCTGTCTCTGTTCATGTCCACAGACGTCTGCTGCTCCTGCTCCTCCTCCTCCTCTCCACTCCAGTCATTCAGCCAGCCAGCCTCTGCACCCCTCCACAAAGGTAATGAAAACTTGCTTTTACTTTTTGATTTTGTGTTTTGTTTTTATGTTACTTAATCTGTTAACCCACCTGTCTGTGTTCATGTCCACAGACGTCTCCTCCTCTCCAGCCTCTCCAGCCTCCTCGCCTTCTGAAGAAGGCGAGGAGCTTACGACTGCGGACCTGCAGCAGCTGGATAGGCCGTCGGTAGAGGAGGAGGTGCAGCAAGAAGAAAGGCCAACCGCTCCGGCCAAGGTCTTCACGAGGCAGGTCTTGGCGAAGATCTTTAAGGAGCAGCAGCACGTCTTGGACCAGTTGGAGGCACTGGACGAGGATGGGGAGAGGTTCGCCAGGGCTTCCCGAGCTGTCCGTGACGGTCTGGCTTGTTACTGGCAGATCCTAGAGGAAAAAAAACAGGAGGCCGCGCAGAGCAGCATGCTGCAGTTTGTAACAAGGGGCACTGCAGCCACGGCCACTGCAGCCACGGCCACTGCAGCCACGGCCACTGCAGCCACGGCCACTGCAGCCACGGCCACTGCAGCCACGGCCACTGCAGCCACGGCCACTGCAGCCACGGCCACTGCAGCCACGGCCACTGCAGCGACTCTAGGATCTGCTGGAGCAGCAGAAGCAGCAGAGGAAATGCCATCCACCTCTGCTGCTGCACAGCCATCCACCTCTGCTGCTGCAAGCCAGCCGTCATTGGACATCTCCATCTCCAGCTCCAGCTCCAGCTCCAGCTCCAGATCCAGCTCCAGATCCAGCTCACCCTCTCCCCAGTAAACATCCCTCCGTCCTTCCCCTCCACCTGTCCCCAAAGGTAAAGAAATGTTGCATTTACTGTATATTTTGATTTTCTGTTTTATTTTATGTTACTTCATCTGTTAACCCACCTGTCTCTGTTCATGTCCACAGACGTCTGCTGCTCCTGCTCCTCCTCCTCCTCTCCACTCCAGTCATTCAGCCAGCCAGCCTCTGCACCCCTCCACAAAGGTAATGAAAACTTGCTTTTACTTTTTGATTTTGTGTTTTGTTTTTATGTTACTTAATCTGTTAACCCACCTGTCTGTGTTCATGTCCACAGACGTCTCCTCCTCTCCAGCCAGCCTCTGCAACACCTACCTTCACTGACCTCCTGCTCATCTCCCACTAACCTGCACAGCTTCATCATCCAGGTACCGTACAGTACATAATGAAATGTGAATTTAATTTTGCTTTTCTGTTTAGTTTCATGCTACATTTCATCATCCACCTGTGTCTTGTCATGTCCACAGCATCCCTCCAAAGCATTGTGGAAAGGCCGCCCCCTGGTCCAAACATCAGCACACAAACATCACAGTAAGGACAAGTTGTTTTTGGATGTGTTTAATTTATCTGTAAGCACAACACCTTGCTGTACAGTACATAATGTTAACTTACAAATTTCTGTTTTCCAACAGTGACACCTGCTGCGTTCCCTCCTCTCCTGGGTGTACTGGCATCACACTGACTGAGGGATTAACCCTCCTGGGTGTACTGGCATCACACTGACTGAGGGATTAACCCTCCTGGGTGTACTGGCATCACACTGACTGAGGGATTAACCCTCCTGGGTGTACTGGCATCACACTGACTGAGGGATTAACCCTCCTGGGTGTACTGGCATCACACTGACTGAGGGATTAACCCTCCTGGGTGTACTGGCATCACACTGACTGAGGGATTAACCCTCCTGGGTGTACTGGCATCACACTGACTGAGGGATTAACCCTCCTGGGTGTACTGGCATCACACTGACTGAGGGATTAACCCTCCTGGGTGTACTGGCATCACACTGACTGAGGGGATGCTCCATGCCTCCTCCATGCCTCCTCCATGCCTCCTCCATGCCTCCTCCATGCCTCCTCCATGCCTCCTCCACCCCT
>JBBPBX010086261.1:0-12554 GCA_038048925.1 Garcialebias charrua | reverse complement strand
TCTTATTTATCTTGAAGCAGACACAGAGCCCAGCTAAAAAGTCTTAAAGTCCTCCTTCTCTGAGTCTGGCTCTAAGTTTCAGCATCAGGTGGACCAGCAGGTTGTTCATGCTGCAGGGCAAGACAGGTCATGCTGCTGCAATACTGTGGAATAAATGCTGATAATTGTTTTACTAACTTTAATTAAAATTGTAATGATAGTGTGCACTTACTGTTTTTAGTTTGGAGCAAGCCTGGATAGATTTTTTTACTCAGTGCAGCAGCTCCTACAGATTAAAGTCCTCTAAATAGCTTAATTTCATTTTCAGAGTTTCTATCAGTGGCGAGCTATGCATTTCACACCTAGGCCTTCAGTAGTGCTCCGTCTGAATCAATCCAACCATCAATAACTATTTTCCCCATATTTTTAGACCAATTTTTGGCTGATAAATGACCGTTTCCATTCATTCTGATGGGAAAAAAATGGAGCAGTACCACTTTTGACCAATAGGGACGCTAAAGGACCCTCTAGGCTTTTGACGACCAGTGTACCTGTGTACGAATATTTTAGAGCAAAAAAGTCCTGCTGGATGGACAGCGTGTGCGCGCACATCATTCTGCAGTACAGTATAAAGATAAAATTAAAGTGTTTAACTCCATTCCTGCATCATCCTGGGAGGTTTGACCAAGCTTCAAAGCAGCTCTGCACCGTGATGGACAAAGAACAACAGCTTCACGGCTACAGGACAGATGCACGTGACATTCCAGCAGGTCCTCGGATGGATGGACGGATGGAAGGAAGGATAAAGCGTGGATCAGTCAGTAAGAATCCATCTGTCTGGGTTCAGAAAGGCAGGATGTTTGCTGGAGCTGACGTGGAGCCAGGAGGAAGAGGAGTGCTCTGAGCTGCACCTGTTACCTGCTCAGGAGTTGGCAGAACTCTTCACCAGCTACACAGGATGAAAAATTCAACGAGTTTGAATAAAAATAAATAAATAAATATATATTTTTTGGTGTTAATCTTGTTACATTTTAAAGAGAGGAAGGTTGTTGCATCATGCGCGCACACGTTTGGAAGACCCGACAAGCGAAATTATTTAAATCCAGCGGATTTGAACATTATATTCATTTATTAAAGAAAAGTTCAGCTCAGACACATCTTTGCTATAATTTTCAGCAAACAAAAATATTTTTCAAGTGTTAATCTTATTAAATTTTAAACAAATGAAGGTTTTAGCAGCGCGCGCACACACACGCACGCACGTGCACGTGAAGACCGGTCAAAGCGAACCTATTTAAATTCAGCTATTTGACAATTACGTTCATTTTTAAAAGAAAAGTTCAGCTCAGACACACTTTTCCTATAAAGTCAGCAAACAAATATTTTTAAGGTGTGTATCTTGTTAAATTTTAAAGACATGCACAGTGCACACGCTTGACACACAGCGAAACTCTTTTTTTAAATCCAGCTGATTTGCAATATTATTTAGGATTATAGCAACATTTTACTCACCAAAAATCCTGATTATTTGTACACAAAATCCATCCAGCTACAGTATTAAATCAACACAACAATATCTTTGCGCGTGCAAGTCGCTACAGATGCAGCTTGCTAGCTCTGGCTAGCAAGCTGCTCACTCTGTGCTGTCCAATCAAAGCGTGTGAATACACTGACGTTTCAGTACGACGTACAGAAAACGTAAGAGTTGCAGAGAAGGCTCTGGGTGTGCCCAGAGCGTGCCCATAGACATTAGGTGTCGCAAACTCAAAATCTGATTGGTTGAAGCAACAGCTTGGTCGTCCGTGCCACATGGCCTGCAGGATTGCCAGAGAAGGCTTCCAGGCAGATTTCTTTGACCCTGGCAACTAATAGCGGCTGAAATGTGATTGGTTCAATGCTTGAATATGAAAATACAGTACACTCTGGAAGCAGCTCAACCAGGGGGGCAGCAATGAAAGGAAGCGGCCAGACCATTTGGAATTATTTAATACGTATTCATGGACAAAATATAATAAAAATTAAATAAAATAAAAATTAATTTTAATTTTAATTTTAAATAATTTTAGGCCTTCAGAGAAGGCTTTGCAGGCCCTGACGGACCACCACTTGTTTCTATCGGCCAAATTGTGACATCAGATGTTTAGAAGATTCTTCCCAATGGGCAAAGTGGATTCAACCTGCAGGTGAGTAAATGCTGTAAGTTACAATATATGAATTATTGGGGGAATGGTGGTGCAGATGTCAGAGAAGGTGGGCCTGTGATTGGAAAGTCTCGGGTTCAACTCCTGGTACTGTCAACATCAAAATGTGGATGGAAAATGTGAAACACCCACACCTGCCTCCACCCTCATTTGCCCCACTCTGGGCCCTTGAGCAAGGCCCTTAACCCCCACCATCTGCTCCCTAAACAAGTCTCTCTTAAAAATGAGTTCTCGTGACTCAGTGAGACTACTCACATTCCACTCCTGTTTGGTGTCAGTCAGACACCATTGCACGACTACAACTGGTCCAAAATGCAGCAGCTCGATTTTTAACCAGTACAGACAAAAGAGAGCACATTACACCAGTCTTGACCTCCCTGCACTGGCTACCAGTTCATCTTCGAATCCAGTTCAAAATTCTCCTGTATGTCTACAAATCGCTGAACAGTCCCCACCCACCATCTCTGTTCCCTGAGATCAGCGGACCAGTTACTTCTCACAGTTCCACTCATCTTAAGGTCAGAGGTGACAGGAACTTCTCTGTAGCAGGACCAAGACTCTGGAATGAGTTACCTCTGCTTGTCAGACAGGCCCCCTCCCTCTCAGTTTTCAAATCCCATTTAAAGACTCACTACTATTCAGTAGCTTTCAACACCAGATGATCTGTGTTTGAACCTGTTTGCTTCACACAGGTTGGTCGTTATATTTATTATCTGCAACGTTTTTATGTCTAAATTCCGTTTTTTTACTTCATTGTGTGTGTTGCCTGTTGTTTGTTTGTTTGTACAGCACTTTGGTTGGCCTTGTCGCTATTTTAAGTGCTCTATAAATAAAATGGCATGGTATGGGTATCTGTATAAATAAAGGGTAAATGAAAAAAGAAATTAAATTATGTGACAGATATTTTCAACCTTCATTAAAACATGTTGTACATTTATTCTTCCAGGTTCAGCTGACAGTGACGTGCCTGGAGCTGCAGAGCTGCTCGCTGGTTATCTGGACACCAACAGAACATCTGGAGTAGGACATTTCTTTTGACAAAGACTTTACAGATACACAGATGAAACTCCTCCAGAATTTTTACTTTTCAAACATGCTTCCAGCCTTGGTAGATGAATTTGTTGCAAAGAAGATGCAGCGCTGCCATAAACACAAACACTACATTTTAAAGATATTAAGGTAAGTACATACACAACACACCAAGAGCACTGTATGAAGCTAGGGAGAAAATAACAATCGTAATTGTTGTTGTTTTTTACAAACCGGATTCCAAAAAAGTTGGGACACTAAACAAATTGTGAATAAAAACTGAATGCAATGATGTGGAGGTGCCAACATCTAATATTTTATTCAGAATAGAACACAAATCACAGATCAAAAGTTTAAACTGAGAGAATGTATCATTTTAAGGGAAAAATATGTTGTTTCAAAATTTCATGGCGTCAACAAATCCCAAAAAAGTTGGGACAAGTCCATTTTTACCACTGTGTGGCATCCCCCCTTCTTCTTACAACACTCAACAGACGTCTGGGGACAGAGGAGACCAGTTTCTCAAGTTTAGAAATAGGAATGCTCTCCCATTCATGTCTAATACAGGCCTCTAACTGTTCAATCGTCTTGGGCCTTCTTTGTTGCACCTTCCTCTTTATGATGCGCCAAATGTTCTCTATAGGTGAAAGATCTGGACTGCAGGCTGGACATTTCAGTACCGGATCCTTCTCCTACGTAGCCATGATGTTGTGATTGCTGCAGAATGTGGTCTGGCATTATCTTGTTGAAAAATGCAGGGTCTTCCCTGAAAGAGATGACGTCTAGATGGGAGCATATGTTGTTCTAGAACCTGAACATAGTTCTCTGCATTAATGGTGCCTTTCCAGACATGCAAGCTGCCCATGCCACAAGCACTCATGCAACCCCATACCATCAGTGATGCAGGCTTCTGTTGATAACAACTTGGGCTATCCTTGTCCTCTCTGGTCTGGATGACATGGCGTCCCAGTGTTCCATAAAGAACTTCAAATTGTGACTCATCTGACCACAGAACAGTCTTCCATTTTGCCACACTCCATTTTAAATGACCCCTGGCCCAGTGCAAATGTCTGAGCTTGTGGAGCTTGCTTAGAAATGGCTTCCTCTTTGCACTGTAGAGTTTCAGCTGGCAACGGCGGATGGCACGGTGGATTGTGTTCACTGACAATGCTTTCTGGAAGTATTCCTGAGCCCATTCTGTTATTTCCTTGACAGTGGCATTCCTGTTTGAGGTGCAGTGACGTTTAAGGGCCCGGAGATCACGAGCATCCAGTAGAGTTTTACGGCCTTGACCCTTACGCACAGCGATTGTTCCAGATTCTCTGAATCTTTTGATGATGTTATGCACGGTTGATGATGATAACTTAAAAGTCTTTGCTATTTTACGCTGGGTAACACCATTCTGGTATTGCTGCACTATCTTTCTGTGCAACAATGGTGGAATTGGTGATCCTCTTACCATCTTGGCTTCTGAGAGACACTGACACTCTGAGAAGCTCTTTTTATACCCAATCATGTTGTCAATTGACCTAATTAGTGTTAATTGGTCTTCCAGATGTTCTGTTATATGCTCAATTTCCTTTTTCCAGCCACTTATTGCTACTTGTCCCAACTTTTTTGGGATTTGTTGACACTGTGAAATTTTGAATCAACATATTTTTCCTTTAAAATGTTACATTTACTCAGATTAAACTTTTGATCTGTCATCTATGTTCTATTACGAATAAAATATTGACATTTGCCATCTTCACATCATTGCATTCAGTTTTTATTCACAATTTGTTTAGTGTCCCAACTTTTTTGGAATCCGGTTTGTAGTATTTTCATTCATTCATTCAACCTTTATCTTTATTATCTTGTAATGCTCTTTGGACAATGCAAGTTGTTGCTGGAAGGTCCTATTTAAATAAAGTTTTTTATTGTTATTCCTGTTAACAATGTCTTTCTGTATCGTGCCTTCTTCCAAAGACTTTTTGTATAAAACTTGTGTGCTGATGAAATGAAAATGAAGGTGTTAGTAACATTGTACAATGATCTGACAGGATAAATGCTAACTCAGGGTGTCATACAGCTGTTAAACTGCTACTCAGTGTCATACAGCTGTTACACTGCTAGTAAGGGTGTCATACAGCTGTTGAACTGCTAGTAAGGGTGTCATACAACTGTTATTGTTATTATGACATACACAATTGAAAAAAGTACCGGTACTTTGTCCAAAAAAGCAGATGCAGCATTTTCGATTTCCATCCCCACCAACTTTCAACACAAAGTTACTCCCTTGCCTTCAGGTAATCGCGCGGGGGGCGCAATTTCCCATAGCAATAGTGTTGCACCTCGTTCCCTCCCTTCAGGGAACATGAGTTATGTTGCATAACTTTCAGTTTTTTACCTTTACTAAGATTCATCATCCAAGCTATGGTAAAGTTGGGTTAGCCTTAACATGCATGGACCGTCCGTACCGCTACGTTTCTGCAGGCTTTCCAAGTGTTCACCTTCAGCATCTCCTGAGGTCCGCTTCGACCTCAGCGAGGTAGTGAAACGGTTTTCGGTTTGATTTTCAAGATAAAATTCCTTTGAAGGAATTTCACTAAAGTGAAGCTTTTTACAGCTCCAAATGGATTTATTGGCATGTTATAAATCTTTAACTCGTGTCCTTAGCGTTCGACAAACGTTCAATCAGCTCTTTGGGGAACATCATGGTTTGAGCTCCTCAGCAGACTCAAAGTCAAAAAGTCAACTTTATTGTCAGAACTGCAATATGTACAGGACATACACAGGACCGAAATTGCGTTTCTCTCAGTCCCTCGGTGCAACTCCAGGCTCAGACAGGAAGTGGCGCCTTAAAAAAGGAGGGTTGACCCAGTTAAATCCACTCGGCTCATTGGTTGTTTCCCAGAGAATGGGAGGGATTTTGCTCAGGTCAGCGAGCTGAAAATCTGAAGGTTACTTCAGGATAGGAGAGGAATTGTTTTTAGAATGAAAGGAGACAGGATGACAACTTATGTCTACGACTTCATCACTCTGTCCCTCAACATTTCAAAGAAATACTAACAGATTATTCTGACTTGTTCTTCAACTTTAGACATAGTTCTTGACTATGACAGAGTTTGATTCACTTTCATAGTGCAGCATATTAAGAATGCATCATATGAACATTAACAATGATCATTCAACATATTGAAAAGTAACACCACTGCTCATACGAATAACACAAGGTTATAAAATGATTATGTCTGCATTAAACACAAATTAAAAGGAAGTCTTTTCTGAGTGATTTGTGTTCTACATTCAAACTAAACTGGAATAAAACAGTGATTTTGTCCTTCACTGTAGGTTTTCATAGAAAAGGAGATTCACTTGAGAGCTTCAGTGAAAAGGTGAATTCAGGTGTTTTCACTGACAGTTCAGAGACCAGGGTGTTCCATTACAAAATCTACAACAGATCGCCTTTTGGAGTCAACGCAAGTCAAGACTGACACATCGAATGTATTTTTGAAAATTTACAAGACAAACTTTAAGAGCTTAAGGATGTACAATATCTTTAAGATTGTTTTCTTTTCTAGCCTAGATCTAGCTTAGTGGTCAAATGACTATAAAAGACTAAAACTATATCAGTTTTAAGTTAAAACGATCCTGGTTTAAAAGTCAGACATGAATGAATAACATCTATCATGACTTCAAGTCACTTTCTTCATTTTATTGTTGGAAAGTTGACTCTCAGAGACAGATTTATAGTTCACTGGATAGAGTCAACTTTAATTTAAGTCTCTTGATGCATTTCTTTAATGATTAAAGAAATGCAGCAAGAGACTAAATCACAGGGGTAGTAGTTTGGGTGTTCTTACAAGCAGCTGAGATAACAGGTCTCTCTTGTAAACGAGTCCTCAAGGCTCAATGCGATTAACCTGCCTAAATAAAGGTTGAATGAAAAACTAGACAAGCAACTAAAATAGAATAATGATCTATAATTTGAGACAAATAAATAAACACCCTATTATTTCCCATCCCTGACCTGTTTGTCAGCAGCACTGGCGTTTATCGTCAGATCAATACAACAGAGACAGCAAGCACAGCACTTACAAAACCAAAAGAAAAAAATTTGCTGTGGTTTTTTTTGTTTTAGAAAGCATTTGAAAGTATACAGTGAGAACCATTGCTACAATGTAAAGCAAGAGCCTGTAAATTGATTTTGGATGTACTGTAATGTGCTGCATCCCTTGGCACCATTTATGGATCAATCACTTGATATCTTCAATAAACAATGTTTGTTACGTAAGAGGGATTCCTCCCAAACATGATCCATGTGAGTGCTCAAAGGGGAGGAGGCTGTTTTAGTCACTCAGCATTTTTACTCTAAAGTCCTCTGAAACTAAAGAGCCAAAGAGAAAATACCTCCCAGCTGTTCGTTCTAAGACATTCCTGTGATGGTCCTCCCTGCATCAGAATCCTGACGACATTTGGAAAGTTCATCTTTAAAACTAATCTTTGCCCACATTTAGTTTTTACTCCTTTTGTTGTTTTATTTTCTCATCTTCAAAAATCACTTAAAGTTGTGCTGAGTTCCTATGAGGAAAACAACAAGACTGGGGGGTTGAAAGTATCACGTACGCCAGTGAGAATGTTGGTGTCACGACCTCAGAGGAGGAGGCAAAAAGATCAGTCTCTGGAGCTCTTATCTCGCTCTCCATCTGTAGTAGATTTTTGTGGCACGAGGAGCACAAAGGGAGAGAAAACACTTCAGAGACACTCCAAACGTGGACCAAAAAGCTCTTCTCTTGTTTTCTGGCTGAGCAGACAGGCGCACAGCATGAATAATTAACAGGGGACAAACAAGAACTATCAGCTGCCAAATCTGAAAGTTTCTCCTTATCTCAAGATGGAGTCAACAGAAGCAGTGAAGCAGCTCCTTCACACAGATGATATGTCAAAGGATACCATTTGGTTAGTGTCGCAAAACATTTTGACATGTTCCCCCATTTACATTAAATTAACTTTCACAATTTATGTTCCAAAAAAACTTTTAAAATAAAAGTTATGATGTAGATTTTTGGAGTTTCTATATATTTACATGAAAAAAGTCACTTTTCAACTATTAAAACTGCACTGTCAGGATGACCACATTTCAGTTTATCCTGCACATGCTGCTTGAGATAATAATAATAATTTTGTTTAAAAGCACCTTTCAGGACACCCAAGGACACTTCACAGCAAGAAACATAAACAATGAACCAATTTGACGAAACGTGTAAAGAAAGAAAAGCTTTGCAATTTTATTAAAATGTAATTTATGCTTCCTGGACAGAGGATAAATGTACAATCTGAAATTGGTTTTCTTTGACTTCATGTGTAAATTTCAAAAATGATTGTTTTATTATCAGGAGACACTTAGATATTTATTTATGCAGGGATATAAAGGAAATGCTCTCTTACAGAAGTAAACATTGGCCCTGTCTGAAGGGCAGGATGTAAATGTTTAAAGTGGATTTGGTGAAGGAGACAACAGCTCGAGTTATGTGGGGTTTATTATATACATTTCTATAAATAAAGATGAAACAACAAACTACACATACCTGCAACTATTATGAAAATAAGTTTTGCTACTTTGCTTTATTTGAATTTATTTCCCATAATTTTTTTTATTTTGATGGCCTGATTCCAGCTTACAACACACAATACTTTATTTACAGTAAGGTGACCAGATTCCTGACATTAAATCTGGGGACATTCCCAGCTCGGAGACCCAAAAGAATAAAATGTTGTCAAGATGACATTAAAAACGGGGACATTTACGGTTTTATTTATTTTTATATATTGATTCGTGTTTAAACAATAAAAATAAAAAGTAGCAGCAGGAATGTGTCTCTCCACGCACATTTCCCAAGAGTAATAAAATAAACAAAGTAATTGTAGTAGCAATTGTTTAAGAAACATTTGTACTGAGGGCAGGGCTGGACTGGGACAAAAAATC
Source organism: Garcialebias charrua (assembly GCA_038048925.1). NCBI lineage: Eukaryota > Metazoa > Chordata > Actinopteri > Cyprinodontiformes > Rivulidae > Garcialebias > Garcialebias charrua. The sequence goes on along the minus strand of JBBPBX010086261.1, from coordinate 3,377 downwards.
GGCCCGGGCATTTTGAGCAGAGTGGCCCACCAGGTATTGATGGAAAGAGAATGACGCTCGTGAATGGAAACAAATTTCTTGTGACAGTGCTTGCAAACTGTAATGAAAAGATACTTTTTTATTTAAGTCAGTAATTCTATGATGACCCATGTTATCATGGCACCCTGTCAGAATGATTATAGTCAGAGCAAGATGTGCTAACAGCAACCACTCTTAGATATTGCTTGTATTTATGTCTGTTTTCCCTTGACCCAACAAGGTGCTTAGAATAAAATCATAGTTTATTAAGATGACATAATGGTGTTTGTTATACAGTATTTATTAGGAAACCATACCATACCATGCCTCAAAAAGGAGGAACCATCAGAGAGCCTGATGGCTCTGTATTGTAACAACAGGAACACAGAAATTAAAAATCTCAAACAACCATTCTATAAAGAAACTTTATTTTTCCATCAGCCATATATTCCTGTTTTGTGTTAAGATAACATAACAAACATTGTCTTGTTGGTGTATATGTACTTGTCTAATGAACTTAAACTTACTACACCATCCTCAGAAATACACATGACTCAGAGTCATGTGTACAGTATTTCATCACTTTGTAATGGTCACTGATCGATTAATAAAGCGTTAGATTTATTTCCATTTGTTTCCTTATTTTATTATATTATCTATACGCTGCAAATATGACCATTTATTATTAATTATTGTCTCCTGTAAGGTAACGAGTGTGTTCCAAATGAAAGTTTGAACATGTTTATTTGTTTGTGTAAATTTGTTTTGTAATAATATGTTTTGGAGACGGTGGGGAAGTGGACTTAAAAGGAGGAGGAAGTGACGGCGCTTCCTCTGTCTCACCTTGGAGTGCGCACCTGCTGAGAAGGATTTGGCGTGAGGCCGTTGCCCTGTGGACTGCCTGTGGACTGTGTATCACCCTGAGTTGGGATCGCGGTGGATCAGTAACTTTTCCTTTACCCAGGACTGCAGGGGAGGCACGCTAAAAGGACCTTGAGACTCTGGTGAGATTGTTTCTTTTTATTTCGCCGCACCGACGCCTGGATGGATTGAGTGGGCGTTTCCTCATCCCGCTTCAAACAAACTTTTTATCTGAGAGAGCGTTTGGACTGAAAGTTGGTGCATTTTGGGTTTTGATTTGATTTATGGGGTTTGTCTGCAGATATGTAAATGTTGGGGGAATGCTGCAGATATGTAAATGCGAGCAGGACCCGGTGCTGCGCATTCTCTGCCTTATTTATTCTTATCCTTATTTTATTCGCCTTCTCTCAGACTCCCACCCAGCCCAGCTGGTCACCCTGTATTAGACTCAGAGTCATGTGTATTTTCATCACTTCTTACCTGAAGTTGAGTATTTCCCACGCTCGCATCGGCATCTGCGGCTGCCGCGGGTCTCCCGCGCCCCTGTCGCCATTTCTCGGCCTCATCCACCTGCAGACCCCCGCTGTCGGGACCTGTGGCTGCTGCTGCCGAGGTGGCCGCTCCACAGCCACCAGCAAACATCTGGGTTATTTTTATACATTTTGCAGCATCTGCCTGAAGGGCTTGTCTCTTTTTAATCCTATTTTTTTCGGCGCCTCCTTTTCGCTTTTTGCTGCTCTCCATGTTGTCTTCTCCTCTCTGTGTATGACTGATTGATTGGTCTAAAGAGGAGGGGCTGGTCTGGTCGGGCCGCCAAAGAGTGCTGAGAGATTTCATTGGATTAGCTCGATGTCGTTCAAGAAAATCAACCAATCGGCCGTCGCGATTGACAAAAAAATAGCTATAATTTATTTTTTTGGTTCATGACAGTCAGGACCGCCCGGGCGGCCCAAAAATCACAGACGGGCTGGCCGGCCTAGCGGGCATTTGCCCGGTGTGCCCGATGGCCAGTCCAGCGCTGACTGAGGGGGACATACTGGTAGGGGGTCTTGGGGTCCTCACCCAGAAAATTTTGAATGAAGTAGATGCCATTTCCTGCATTCTGGTGTATTTTAACAGGTTGTTTAACATCTACCTTTCCCTACATAAGTAAACACTTGATTCAATAACTATTGTAGTTACTTTCTTACAGGACATGAACATGGACATAAAATATGGGGACATTTCGTTCTGTCACACCCTGCCCAATAATTCACCAAGATTCAAACCGTCAGTGGTCGTTAAGTTCATTGGCAGGAATACAAAAAACTATGTCATGCAAAATAGAAGAAATCTGCAGGGAACAAACGTTTACATAAATGAACATCTTACCAAGAAAAATGGAAAAATTGCAAAAGAAGCAAGGTGGTTAAAAAACAAAGAAAAAAAATAGCATCAACATGGACTAGAAATGGATACGTCTTTATCAAAGCAAAGGAAGGGTCTCAGCCTAAAATGATAAAAGAACTGACGGATCTGGATGAATTCAAGAGATGAAAATTACAAATCAATGAAACAACTCACAATGGATAAAATATACAGTGAAATGAACAAATACATTAGAACATGACAACATACGAAGACTCAGAAGCTAAAATATATAATGTTGAAAATGTGATTGATGCAAATTTTTTTCCTGTAATAAAAGATAGCGAATATTATAATGAAGAGCAGTTTAATGACATCAATATATCAAATGGAGTTCTCTCCATTATTCACTTTAATAGCAGAAGTATAAATGCAAACATATCCAAAATAACAGATTACTTAAAACAATTAAATAGAACTTTTACGATAATAGCGCTGTCAGAGACATGGCTTAATGATGATAACACAAGTAATATTCACATCGAGGGGTATGAATTATATCATATGAACAGAAATAATAAAAGAGGTGGTGGTGTCGCACTATTTGTCAATAATGAAATAAAATGTAAATTAAATAATGAAATGTCAATAATAGTTGATAATATTATGGAAATGATAACAATAGAAATTATAAACAAAAACGATAAAAACATAATAATAAGTTGTGTATATAGATCACCAGGAGCAAATATAGAAATATTCACTGATAAAATCTTGGAACTAATGGAGAAGAGTTTTAATAAAAATATTTTTTTGTGTGGAGACTTTAACATTGATATGGGAAATAAAACAGATTCAAATAACATAAGCACATTTATAAACTCAATGTACAGTTTAAATATGTATCCATTGATATCAAAGCCAACAAGAATTACAACTCATAGTGCCACAATAATTGATAATATTTTCACAAATATAACAAATGGGGATGTGATAGGTGGTATCTTAACGACCGACTTAAGTGATCATTTACCAGTTTTCACAATCTTTAAAAATGATCAAAATATCACAAAAGCAGTCACAACGAAGAAAAAGATCATAAACACATCAAAAAAAGTTTTGGAAAAATTGAAAGAGGATCTGGATAAACA
>JBBPBX010086260.1:0-14935 GCA_038048925.1 Garcialebias charrua | reverse complement strand
ATCTATCAATCAATCAATCAATCAATCACCTTTATTTAACCAGGTAGAGCCCGTTGAGATCGAGATCTCTTTTACAAGGGTGACCTGGTCAAGTGGTCAGCAGCACACGTCACATTGGCAATAGGCATTTGCACTTATCAAAAGAAAATAAAGAAAACTACAATCACAGTAAACAGATGTTGACAGTTCAAAACCAACAGGATATGACAGATTTCTATATACATTATATACAAAACAAGCAGACAGACCTCGGTTGGGTAAATAAAGTTAAAAAAATCAACAATGACATGTATATTGGATAAGTAATGGTTAGAAACATCTGCAATGGTCAAGTTTCTTGATGACATTTTCTACTACGGTTGACATAAAGGATCCAGGAGAGATGAATGTTGATAGTTTCAGATCTTTCTGTAAGTTGTTCCAGGCTGAGGGGACGGCGAAGCTGAATGCTCTTTTTCCTAGTTCAGTTCTGACAGGAGGAACTGACAGGAGGACTAAATCGTTAGAGCGCAGGGAGTAATGACTGTGTGATGTTTGTATTAAGGAGGTGAGGTATGACGGGACTAGGTTTAGGAGGGTCTTGTAGATGAAGGATATCCAGTGAGTGTATCTGCGAGTGCTGAGAGATGACCAGCCAGATTTTACGTAAAGCTCACAGTGATGAGTGCGATAACTGGAGTCAGTAATGAACCGAAGGGCACCGTGGTAAATGGAGTCTAAGGACTGTAGGTATTTTGATGCAGCACTCATGTACAGCACGTCACCATAATCTAGTATTGGCATGAATGTTGCAGCTACTAATGTTCTCCTGGCTTTGCATGAGAAGCAGGATTTGTTTCTGAAGAAGAAACCTAGCTTCAGTTTCAGTTTAGTGGCCATTTTGGAGATGTGGGTTTTAAAAGACAGTTCAGTGTCAATGTTGAAACCTAGATATTTGTAGGTGGAGACCATTTCTATTTGTTTTCCCTCTTGGGTTCCAATTTGAGGTGGGTTCTCTGGTTGCTGCTTTCTGTTGGCAAGAACCATGCACTTGCTTTTGTCGGCATTTAGGACCAGTCTAAGTTTTTGCAGCCGTGACTGAATAATATTAAAAGCGTCCTGAAGAGAGGTGAAAGCTTGGCTGAGGGAGGAAGAACAGCAATAGATGATGGTGTCATCTGCGTAATAATGGTGGGAGGCATTTGACAGATCACTGCAAAGATCGTTTATGTATAGGGAGAAAAGAATGGGACCCAAGACAGAACCCTGTGGCACCCCTTTCACAACATCTAAGAAAGTAGAGGAGGATCCGGCTACATGAACAGACTGCGTTCTGTCAGTTAGGTAGTTGGTGAACCAGGAGACTGCAAGTTTTGATAGACCAGAGTGTTCCAGGATGTTTGTCAATAGTCTGTGATCAACTGTATCAAATGCCTTGGACAGGTCTATAAATAGACCTGTATAGATCTATAAAGATCTATACAGGTCTATAAATAGGGCAACACAGTATTGTTTGCAGTCCAGGGCATGTATGATGTCATTTAATACTTTGAGAACTGTAGTGACGGTGCTGTGTTGTTTTCTGAATCCTGACTGGAATTGTGATAGAATATGGTTTGATTGTAGGAAATCAGTTAGCTGATCACAGACAAGTCTTTCAAACAGTTTGGCAAGAATGCATAATTTTGAAATTGGTCTGTAGTTGTTGACATTTGTTGGTTCACCCCCTTTTAGCAGAGGGAGAACAAAAGCTGATTTCCAGATTTTGGGTATTTTATTTGTGTTGAGACTGAGATTGAAAATATGGGAAAGAGGTTCAGCAATGAAATCTGCAGCTAGTTTTAGGAAAAGTGGTTCTATGTTGTCAGGTCCTGCTGCTTTGCGTGTGTCGAGAGTTTTTAGAGCATTTAGAACTTCAGCGGGAGATACTGATTCGAAGTCAAAGCGATTTGTGACCTGTTTGTCCAGCACATGTGGAGCTGGGGGTGGATTTGCATCAGTTTGGTCAGCAGATAACATTTCAGGATGTGTAGATTCAAACAGGGAGCCAGAGGATATAAAGTGTTCATTAAAACAGTTCAGAATTGACAATTTGTCTGACAGAATACCTGTGCTGGTCATGATGGAGCTGGGTAAATCAGTGGATGTTGTCTGACCAGAATTTGATTTTACTGTTTGCCAAAACCTTTTTGGATCATTTAGATTTTTGGTGGATTCATCCAGGTAGTAATTTGATTTTGCATTTCTAATTAGGGTTGTGCATTTGTTCCTAAGCTGCCGGAAACTGAGCCAGTCATGATCGTTTTTTGATTTTCTGGCCTTAGCCCAGGCAGCATCTCTTTCTTTGAGCAGATTTCCTATCTCCGGGGAAAACCAAGGATTTTTACGTCCCTTTATTCTGTATTTACGGTATGGAGCATGTGTGTTGATTATGTTTTGAAAACCCTCATAGAAGTAAGCCAGTGCAAGTTCTACATCATCTATCAATGAAATTCTACTCCAATCGAAAGTGGCTAAGTCATGAAGAAAGGCCTGCTCACAAAAATGTTTTAAATCCCTTTTGAAGATGATGGTGGGTTTTAATTTTGGTAACTTCCCATTTCTTACGGCTGCAATGGTGCAGTGATCACTGAGGTCATTAGCAAACACACATGCATTTGCGTACTTGTGAGGCATGTTAGTTAGGATAAGGTCCAGTAAGGTGGATTTTTCAGGGGTTTTGTTATTTGGGCGTGTTGACGTTTGAATTAGTTGAGTTAAATTAAATGAATCACAGATGGATTTAAGATTGTCAGAAGTAGAGGTCAACCAGTCCAGGTTTAGATCACCAATTAGTAGTAGCTCCTTGGCGTTTAGCCCCATCAGAAAATTTCTCAGGGAAGTGAGGGCTTCACTGGCGGCTGAGGGGGGCCTGTAACAACCCACCACAGTGATTGATTGACCGTCAGGGAAGTCAAGGGTTAGTGCCAGTAGCTCAAGTTGTTTGCTAATTGAGCACGAAGACAGAAGGTTTGCTGTGAATTTGTTCTTGATATAAATAGCCACTCCACCACCTCTTCTGGGGCGATCACATCTAAAAACAATATAACCAGGAATGGAAATTTGTTTGTCAGGGATAGCTTTGCTGAGCCATGTTTCGGATAAGACTATTATGTCTGCTTCAGTGGACTGAACCCAGATTTTTACTGCATCTAGTTTAGATATAAGACTTCTGACATTTAAGTGTATAAAGCCCAGACCAGACCGGTTTTTAAATTCAAGTGGTGTACAAATGTCATTTAACAGCTGGGGTCCAGGATTTTGTTCGATTCCAGAGATAAGAAGTAACAGAACAAGTAAAGTTTTCCATTTGAAAGTAGTAGGTGTTCCAGCAGTGACAGTTCTCCGTCGTCCATCATCATGGGGTTCAGTTTCAGTGAGGGTGAAGTAGTTTTTTATTACAAGGACACACCAGGGGCCTCATGTATCAACCATGCGCACGCACAAAAACATTGCGCACGTCACTTTCCACGCAAAGTGGCGTATGTATCAAATCTGATATGAACGGGAATATCTGCGCATCCACGTACAAATCCACGGCTGCTCCCCTGCTTGCGTACGCACGTTTCTGTGGTTATTGTTCCTTTGGCGACACTTACAGGTTATTCAGAGAAACTGTGTCCATGATATGAAAATAATCATAAATCCCACCAAACACACATGATTAACAATTATTACATCCACATGGACGCAATTAGATGAGTGGATATAAAAGCATGCGCCAAATAGTGGCAACGATATTGACAACAATGAGATGTGATTTCTTTAAATAAGAAGTTAACCAAGCTGTACCAACACGCCTACGTTTAGGTCAGTGTGTAGCGCGGTTGCCTTTAGTTCCAAAGGTCATGAGTTCGAATCTCGCATGGTACAACGTTTCTCTTTTTTTTTTTTCGTTCCAGATTTAAATACACATGAAAACTATTTACAAAACAAGAAATCGTCTGCTTCCTTTCATTTCATGTATTGTTCTATTTCTTGTTGTTTTATTAAATAGTTGTCCTGTGTTCTTTAAATCTGGAATGAAAAAAAAAAACGTTGTACCAAGGGGGAGTCGATCTCACGACCTTTGGGACGAAGGGCGGGCGCGCTCACCACTAACCTATACAGGCATGTTAGAGCAGATGGGTCAACTTCTTGTTTAAAAGTGGATGGTATGTTTTGCGCTAGGCGTGCCGAATAAAACCTTTTTCCGTGCTTCTCTGCCTCACTCAGAAGTGATTCCTGTTCACAGTCCGTGAAGTTCCTCTTTTTTCCACGTTCCGACATGATTTGCAATGGAGCAGAGACGACATTCCTGTCGTGCATGGCATATTTGAATGACTTTGCATATTCATACGGAGGCGTGTCAAAGGCGGAGTCGGCCACTCTCTCATGTGCGCTGAATTCCACGTTGATTGTGTTGTACATAAGGAATGTGCGTGGATACCGGTGTACGCACAGTTTGATAAATCTGGATTTTTTTGTGCGTGGACACTTTTCTGGATTTGTCCGTACGTGACTTTTCAGTAAGAAATCTACGCAAGTCTTTGTACATGAGGCCCCAGGCTCTTAAATCAGTGGGGGTTGCTGTTTTGGGAAGAAAAGACAGGAAGAACCAGTTTGTGAGATCCATGGTCTTCCAGGATATTGTACCTGAATCATGTGAGGTCAGTGGGGGGGAAAACCATCGGAGCCAACTCACCACCAGGTAGTGGTCAGTAGACAGCTCCGCCCCTCTCTTCACCCGAGTGTCCAAGACATGCGGCCGTAGATCAGATGAGATGACAACAAAGTCGATAATTGAACTGCGACCTAGGGTGTCCTGGTGCCAAGAGCACATATGGACACCCTTATGCTTGAACATGGTGTTCGTTATGGACAATCCATGACGAGCACAGAAGTCCAATAACAGAACACCACTCTGGTTCAGATCAGGGGGGCCGTTCCTCCCAACCACACCCCTCCAGGTCTCACTGTCATTGCCCACGTGAGCGTTGAAGTCCCCCAGTAGAACAAGGGAGTCCCCAGGAGGCGCACTCTCCAATACCCCCTCCAAGGACTCCAAAAAGGGTGGGTAATCTGCGCTGCCGTTTGGCGCATAGGCACAAACAACAGTCAGAGCCCGTCCCCCCACACGTAGGCGAAGGGAGGCTACCCTCTCGTTCACCGGGGTGAACCCCAACGTACAGGCACCAAGATGGGGGGCAACAAGTATGCCCACTCCTGCTCGGCGCCTCTCACCAGGGGCAACTCCAGAGTGGAAGAGTGTCCAACCCCTCTCAAGGAAACTGGTTCCAGAGCCAGAGCCATGCGTTGAGGTGAGTCCGACTATTTCTAGCCGGAACCTCTCAACCTCTACCTCACACACTAGCTCAGGCTCCTTCCCCACCAGAGAGGTGACATTCCATGTCCCAATGGCCAGCTTCTGTAGCCGAGGATCAGACCGCCAGGGTCCCCGCCCTCGGCCACCACCCATCCCACATTGCACCCGACCCCTTTGGCCCCTCCCACAGGTGGTGAGCCCATGGGAAGGGGGACCCACGTCTCCTCTTCGGGCTGTGCCCGGCCGGGCTCCATGGGTAAAAGCCCGGCCACCAGGCGCTCGCCAACGTGCCCCACCTCTGGGCCTGGCTCCAGAGTGGGGCCCCGGTGACCCGCGTCCGGGCGAGGGAACATTAAATCCATTAATATTTTTCTTCATAAGGGGTCTTTGGGCTGCACTTTGTCTGGTCCCTCACCTATAGGACCTGTATGCGTTGGGTGACCCTACTAGGGGCATGAAGCCCCTGACAGCATAGCTCCTAGGATCATTGGGACATTCCATCCCCTCCACCACGGTAAGGTGGCAGCCCAGGGAAGAGTCCGATTCTTGGAAAAAAACAAGTTCCACTTATCGCTTCAATCTGGACTTACGAACGCACGTGTTCTGAGTTCCGACTTACGGCAAAATCGGATTACGAACGGTAGGTCCGGAACTCTAAAAATGTTGACTCATAAACCTTCGGATTCAAAGAGGGGGGCCAGTTGTGTCGTGTAAACGATCAGCAGAACCGCAGAGAAAAAGGAGCGGTTTCACTCAAAATATGTGCCATGTAAACAGCCCCTAAGTGAGGGAAAAAGAAGGGGCCGCTTGAAGTCTGGGAGAACAAACAGGCATTGCCCAATCAGATTTCTTCTAATCTTATATTGTAGGAACAAGTAACTAAGATTAAGGAAGATGTATTGGAGTAAAAGTACACATTTTATTGAGGAAATGTAGTGGAGTAAAAGTGAAAGTTGCTAGAAATATAAATAATGTAAAGTAAAGATACGTCAAAATTCTACTTAAGTACAGTGACAAAGTATTTCTATTTTGTTACATTACAACACTGCTCATAGGTTCACACATGTTTTTTCATTCATTCAACCTTTATTTAGTCAGGTAAATCTTATTGAGCCTCATGGGCTCATTTACGAAAGTGATCTGCTAAAACTAAAGAACGATGAACAGCAATGGTAGAATTTCCTTAAACAATGAACAATAGAAAAACAAAAGAGAGAAAAACAAAAGAGAGAAATACATAGTTTTTTTTTTAAACAAAGTATCAAAAAACTAGCAAAACATTATAAGGTAGACGTATAAAATCAAAGACAGGAACAGATCTGCATTGGTTTTTGCCAGGATTCCAACAGATTCTGAAAACCATTTAGAGAAGTCAAGGTCGAGAGCTTCAGATCTTTTTGTAAGATATTCCATGAAGCAGGAGCAGAGTAGGAGAAGGCCCTTTTTCCAAGTTCAGTCCTCACTGACGGAACACTGCAGGTAATCATGTCCTGAGAGCGCACACTGTAGCTGCACTCACGCAAAGACATGTAGGAGGAGATGTATGAGGGCAGCAGACCAAGAAGTGATTTAAAGATGAAAATGTACCAGTGGAAGAGTCTGCGTGAGGTAGCGTGATGTTACATGTAAGGCACTCATAATGTAATGTATGGTAAATATAGAAGTACGGGCACTTTAAGAGATGAGTGTGCAAATGATTCTCGGTACTACTGTACTGTCGTTCGAACGTAAGAGTAAAATAAAGATGCTTGAGTACGAGAAGCTGTATCACCCTTTATGTCACATAAGTAAAGTGTGGAAATTACATGGTGTCAGAAGAAGTTTCTTGCAGCTAAAGCACAGCTTTTGTCATGGCGAAGTTTAACCCACCTAGTGAATTCAAGTTTGACTGTCCTGTTGAATGGCCAGACTGGAAACAGAGATTTTTGCGCTACCGGTTAGCAACAATGCTAAATAAGGATAATGGAGAATCACAAGTGGGTTCTCTTATCTACTCTATGGGGAGTGAAGCTGAAAAGATATTTAGCTCATTCAACTTTGATGAGGAAGAGGAAAATAAAAACTTTTACGCCGTTTGTTTGACGATTACTTAATTCCCTGCCGCAATATTATACACGTGCAGGCATGTTTTTATCATTGCAGCCAGCTGCAGGGGGAGACCTAGGGCCAGATTAACAACCCCAGGGGTCCCTGGGCACTGACGCCCACAGGTCTCCCCTCCCTTATCTAACACCAGTTTATATATATATATATATATATATATATATATATATATATATATATATATATATATATATTAGGCATGTAACGGTTGTAATGGGTTTACCGAACCGTTCCGGTACACCACGTTCGGTTCGGTCCACCTGCGTACCGTTTCGGTTATTTTTTCACTCATTAAACGTTCTTAACAGGGGAATATATGCACCGCGGAACAAAATTTCCTGGGCGCGTTTCAGCACGGACCTATTTTCGCGTGGCACGCGCAGCATTTAGCCGTTAGCATCTCGTGCGGTCTCCTGTTTTTGAACGTTATAGCTTTCTTCAAAAGATGAGCGCACGCGCAGCTTGTGTGGACTTCATGAAGACTGCAGCAGCTGAGTGCGTGACGCAGCAGCAACACGTCACGTGAACGCGCTGGAAACTGTCATCTGAACGTGAACAGCAGCTGTATTAAAACTTCATCCGAACGTGAACAACAGCTGCATTAAAACTCCTTCATCAGGTAATCAGAGCGGTCCAGAGCAATAACACAAGCTGTGAGTTTTTAAATCTCTGAATCTGTCTGAACGTTGTTATATGCGCAGGGTTTAAAGTTACTGAGCGTCGCTATGAGACATTCATCACGTCAACACTTCAAAAAGTTCAGCTCTTTATGAAAAAACTAACTGATGTTGTCAACAACAAGCCCTGGACCAGATTAAAGCCCTGCCTGCCATGATGAAGAGTGAGAGATTCAATTGTTCAAGAGGTATTGTTTTATTATTATCTAAATAATCTTTTTTTTAAATCATAATCTTATTAACTTGTTTTTTTATCTCTTTTGTTTTTTATTTCCAGTCTGTGACAGAGGTAAATCCACCTGCAGCTAAGTGATGACTGAACTGAACTCTGAACTGTTCCCACAGTCCCACCTGTCCCACCAAGAAGAAGTTGTGAGTACAGTAATGAGGACAAATACAGCCACACTGCTGCTACTGGACAAAAACTTGATTAGTTAGATTGTAAACAGTCTGTTGCTGCTTATTGTTCTGACTGTTATTGTATTTATTAAGATTTTTATTATTGTTAGTATAGTTTATTTATTGTAGAGTGCTGTTTATTTAAAATCAGAGTCAGAGTCAGAGAGTCTTTATTGTCATTTGCACCGCATGTGGTACATGTGATGAAAACGAGATTATGTACACGGTCCCAGTTACATCCAACAACAAATGCAAGAGAAAAACAGTAATAACATCTAGAATTAACTAAGAAAAACATCAACTAGTAATACACTAAGCCCTAATATAGTGGAAAAACATCATTATAAACAGCAGCACGAACACGAGTCTGTATGAGCAGATGGTCACAGATGAACACAGCAACAAGAAAAACAGATCAGCATCAGCATGATGTGATATTTTGCAGTGTTTATTTTTATTTTATTTTTATTTATTCATTCATGAGTCTAACAGCCTCAGGGTAGAAGCTGTTCCTCAGTCTAGTGGTTCTACATTTGATGCTCCTCAACCTCCGTCCTGAGGGGAGTGGGGCAAAGAGTGTGTGTGCTGGGTGAGTGAGGTCTTTCATGATGCAGGTGGCTCTTTTCCTGCATCTGGAGGTGTAAATGTCTGTGATGGTGGGGAGACTGACTCCGACAGACCTCTGTGCAGCCTTCACCACTCTCTGTAGAGCTTTCCTCTCTGCAACTGTGCAGCCTCCATGCCACACGTTGATGCTGGAGCACAGGACGCTTTCCACTGCACACCTGTAGAACGAGGTGAGAACTGGGCTGCTCAGACCAGCTCGTCTCAGCCGTCTGAGGAAGTAGAGTCTTTGATGACCTTTCTTGATCAGGCTGGTGGTGTTGTTGGTCATCCAAATGGGTCACTTTTATTTATTACTACAATACAATACAAACATATTTTTGGCACATTTTCAAAATAAACATTTTGTAAGTCTTTATTTTGTAAAAAAAAAATAAAAAATTTGTACCGAAAAAAACCGAAAATAAACCGAACCGAGCTCTCCTTGTAGTTGAACCGAACCGAAATGTGATTTTAGCGTACCGTTACACCCCTAATATATATATATATATATATATATATATATATATATATATGTATATATATATATATATATATATATATATATATATATATATACATACATACATACAGGGAGTCCTCGACTTACGTCGCCCTCGACTTACGACAACCCGGACTTACGAACGCGCTCCGAACGCTAGTACGTGCTGTGTTTATAGATGAATGTGTGGTGTAATGTGGTTAATGTGTTAGCTAACCGTTTGTAAATAAAGTTTTGTGCCTGTTTATGGACCAGTATGTACGCTTGTTCAGTCTAATGTCAATTCTCATGTCTTTAAACGGGTGTGCGGCCCAGCGTACGAACGCCACGTGTTCTGAGCTCAGACTTATGTACAAAAATCCGGACTTACGAACGCACGTGTTCTGAGTTCCGACTTATGGCAAAATCGAATTACGAACGGTCCTTAGGTCTGGAACTCTAAAAATCCTTTTGGTTTAACTGGTCTTAAGTAATATTCTAATTTTCTGAGATACTGAATTTGGGGTTTTCATTAGTTGTCAGTTAGAATCATCAACATTAAAATAAAAAAAACATTTGAAATATATCAGTCTGTGTGTAATGAATAAATATTATACCCTGATGCATGTTCAATAATCCAGGTAGAAAAATCTAAAAAAGTTAAGTCTGGTCCTAAAAACAAAACAAAACAAAAAAGTAGAAATGTTTCGTCTTTCCTCTGAAAGACTTCCTCAGTCTGAGGTGCTGTATTCAGCTCAGTCTTATAAATAGCACCCTCTCACAGTGGATCAACCAATTTGCTGCTGACAGCTAGAACCAGCTGCTCACATGATCAAGGAGGACCATCAGCCTAACGATGGATCGTTAGCACCCTGATGGTTGTTTGCTATTCACAGAGGGCTGAGTGATACTAGCAATAACAGCATTGTAAGAGGGGGACAGTTGAACCCGGAGGCCTCCACCTCTGTTTAATGATGGACGGTTTCTTTTCACAAAGATGGCCTCCTTTACTCCTCTCTCAAACCATCGTTCCTCTCTATCAAGGATGTGAACATCTTCATCCCTGAAAGAGTGACCTCTGACCTGGAGATGAGTGTAGACGCAGAGTCCTGACCTGATGATGTTGATCTTCTGTGCTGGTCCATCCTTTTGGCCAGTGGCTGTTTAGTTTCCCCGATATAAGACTGATCACCCTCCTGACACTGAACAACATACACAATATTACTCTGTTTGTGCCGGGGGACTGGATCTTTGGGATGAACCAGTCTTTAATGTATTTTGGGGTTTAAAAGCCACTGGGACGTTGTGTTTAGAAAATAAACGTCTCAATGTCTCTGAAACTCCTGCAACATCTGGAATGACCACTGGTCTGGGTCTGGGTTCCTTCTTTTCACCTGATGGCTGCTGGAGTCCTGTTTGGGTTTCTTCTCTGCTTTCAGGAAGGCCCAGTTAGGATATCCACATTTCTCTAGAGCCTGTTTTGTGTGTGATTTCTCCTTCTGTCTGGCTGCTGAGTTAGTGGGGACGCTGTCTGCTCTGTGGTACAGAGTCCTGATGACTCCTAACTTGTGCTCCAGAGGGTGATGGGAGTCAAACTGTAAATACTGGTCTGTGTGTGTGGGTTTGTGGTACACCTCAGTTTGCAAATTTCCTCTATCAGAAACTGAGACCTCACAGTCCAAGAAAGCCAACCTGCCATATTTTACATCTTCTTGTGTGAACTTGATATATTTATCCAGAGTTGATGTGATCAGTGAAATGTTGGACTTCCTGAAAAGGACATCAAGGCTCTCTTTTCTACCTCCTCCATGTACAGGTTGGCAACAATAGGAGAAACTGGAGACCCCATAGCACACCCATGTTTCTGCCTATAATATTGCTCCCCATATGTGAAGTAGGTTGACTGCAGGCACAGTTTCAAGAGTTGACACAGTTGCTCTGTGGAAAGCGTGGTCCTGCTGTTCAGAGTGGTGTCTGATTTTAACCTTAAACAGACCACCTCTACTGCCTCATCAACAGGAATGCACGTAAAGAGTGATGTGACATCAAAAGAGACCATTGTTTCATCAGTCTCCATGATGACATCCCTCACCTTATCCACAAAGTCCATGGTGTTCTGTATGTGGTGTTCTGAGCTGACAACTAAAGGGATGAGTACATATGCCAGATATTTGGAAATTATATCTTTGCCGTAATGTATATGGGGTTTAAAAGCCACTGGGACAGAGATAATAATAATAATAATAATAATGAATTCAATTTGTAATGCACTTTTCATTAATAAAAATCTCAAAGTGCTACAATGTGTAACAAGGTAAAGATAAAAAATAAAAGAGTTAATCATGCTAACAATTGGTCTTAAAGGTACACCTTGTTTGTGAATTTTGGGTAAACAATACAGACTTGGCGTGGCCTCCCCTGGGTACAGTCTGTGGTACAGAATACAGCCAATAGCCCTGTGTTGCTCCAAAATTTTCAGGCAATCTATCAACTTCTTCTTGTAACCACTTCCTGGATCTCTTATCAGCGGTTCACAAGTGGTTAAGTCACTAAGGAGTGACATAACTTTCTCATGATAGTATTTCTCATTCAAAATCACTGCAAGATGGCCGCGCTACGACCGGCAGCAGCTTCATGGCTCTCAGTTCATCCCTAGCTTTTAGTAGTTTTAATAGTGATTCTGTACCTGACTCTGCACGTTTTATGCGGGTGAATTATAGTCGAACTGAACTGTTGAGAATTGGAGCGGATTTGCCACAGGGAACAGTTGAAATCAGCAACAAACTCAAATCTACGCTCGGCAAGATGCGGCTTTTAAAGTCATCCACCTGGAAACTGCAACGGAGGTGCTCCGGCTCACGCTCCGGCAAAAAGAAAAGGAAGCGGTGCTCCCGGCGTCAGAAGCGAGGCTGCCGGGCGGGGATTATGGTGAGACTGCGGGCTGACGCTAAAACCGGGAGACCCCCGATGCCGGCTCTTTTTCTGTCTAACGTCTGCTCGCTGGACAACAAAATGGATTTGCTTCGTCTGAGAGTGACAACGTCGGAGGAAATGAAGAAGTGCTCTGTGCTTTGCCTCACGGAAACGTGGATTTCTAAGGAAACACCGGACTCTGTGTATGAACTGGATGACAGACTCTTTTTCAGAGCGGATCGCTGCACAGAGACTACGGGAAAAACACGAGGCGGCGGTGTCTGTGTGTACGTGAGTACGGATTGGTGTAAAAACTATGCTATTATAAAAAGCCTTTGCACAGCTGCTATGGAGCTGATCACAGTGCGGTGTCGCCCCCATTATCTACCCCACGACTATTCAGTGATCCTTATCTCTGTTATCTACATCGCCCCAGATGCTAATGTCGCCCTTGAAGAAATTCATGACTTACTCAGCTCGCTGCAGTGTAAATATCCAGAGGGGCTTTGCATTGTTTTAGGTGACTTCAACCACGTGAATTTAAAGGACTCTCTCCCAACCTTCAAACAACACGTATCCATAGCAACACGAGGGAGTAACACCCTCGATCACGTCTACACAAATGTAGGCGCGTACACAGCGAAGCCACGCCCACCGCTCGGGGGTTCTGATCATTTATCACTCCTCTTGGTCCCAGCACAACTCCCTCCACTAAGACGTTGTAAACCAGAACAAAAGGAAGTAAAAATTTGGCTCCAGGACAGCACCCCCATGCTGAGAGACTGCTTTGAAAAAACTGAATGGTCTGTCTTCAGGGATGTAGCTACTGATGGGAGCTCAGTGGATCTGGAACTTTATGCTTCCTCAGTTCTGGGTTATATTAGCACATGCTCTGAAAATGTATCCATAAAAAAATGTTAAATCTTACCCCAACACAAAACCCTGGTTAAACAAAGAGGTTCGCACCCTGCTGGCAGCCAGGAACACTGCCTTCAAGTCTGGAGACTCAGAGGAGCTGAGAAAGACCAGGAAAGAGCTGGTTGCTGGCATTAAGAGGGCCAAGGCCACATATGCACAGAGGATCGAGGGACAGTTCACCTCACAAGACCCACGGAGCATGTGGAAGGGCATCAAATGCATAACTGACTATAAAAGCAGGAGCAAACAGTGCCCCAAAGACCCATCTCTGCCTGATGCCCTCAACAAGTTTTATGCACGGTTTGAAGACCCAAATAGACCACCTAGCACCAGACTCACCTCATAATCAGAGGAAGAGCATCTCAGCGTGACCACAACAGAAGTGAGGAGTAGTCTCAGAAGGATCAACCCTCATAAAGCAACTGGACCGGACAACATCCCCAGGAAAGTTCTGAAGGAATGTGCGGATCAGATCTGTGAGGTGCTGGCTGACGTCTTCAACACCTCACTTGCTCTGGAGAAAGTCCCCACATGCCTGAAGACCGCCACCATCATCCCAGTCCCAAAAAGCTCCACAGTGACTGGTCTGAACGACTATCGGCCAGTGGCCCTCACCCCAACATCAACGAGGACCCTCATCAGTACGCATACCGTGAGAACCGATCAACAGAGGACGCCATCTCGTCCGTGGTCCACACTGCTCTCACCCACCTGGATCAGAAAGACTCCTACGTCCGTCTGCTCATTGTGGACTTCACATCCCAGCCAGCATGGGCTGTTTGCGGACGACACAACAGTGGTGGGTCTCATCAGCAACAACGATGAGACGGACTACAGGAACGAGGTGAGCCGCCTGGCCTTGTGGTGCGGACACAACAATCTCACTCTCAACGTGGAGAAGACAAAGGAGATTGTTGTGGACTTCAGGAAGAAGGATGCCCAACATGCCCCTCTGACCATCAACAGCACCGCAGTGGAGAGAGTAGACAGCACCAAGTTCCTGGGAGTGCACGTCTCAAAGGACCTGTCCTGGAGCAGGAACACTGCAGCACTGGCAAAGAAGGCTCACCAGCGTCTCTACTTTCTCCGCAAGCTGAAAAGGGCTGGAGCTTCAACCCCCATCATGAGCACCTTCTACAGAGGTGCCATAGAAAGTGTCCTGACCAGCTGCATCACTGTGTGGTTTGGTGCATGTACTGCATCCTGCCGCAAGAGCCTCCAGCGCATTGTGAGAGCAGCTGAGAAGATAGTCGGCACCTCCTTCCCCTCACTGCAGGACTTACACAGCAAACGCCTCACTCGGAAAGCCCACTGCATGGCAGGTGATCCCACACACCCACTACACAGCTGCTTCAGACTGCTGCCATCAGGAAGGAGACTGAGGAGTCTCCAGGCTCGAACCAGCAGACTGAGAGACAGCTCTGTTCATCAGGCAGTCAGGATGCTAAACACTCTGCCTGCTCTGCCCCCCCTCCCATTTGAACTGCCTTAACACTAAAACTTTCTCACACATTACCA